>JANHGL010000428.1:0-48115 GCA_024611195.1 Ceyx melanurus | reverse complement strand
AATATATAAATATATAAATATAAATATATATATATATGTATATATGCTTTCTCTAACCTATCAGTTAGCAAACAAAACATAGCTCCAGTTTCTCTGTCTTCTTATTGTATTCATCCTGTTAAAAACTGTTAAATCATGCACTGACTTTATTATAACACCTCTGGGTCTTCAAGAGCAAGAGAACTTATGGTCTTATATAACTTGAGAGCCATAGTCATTGATCCAAACCCCCATACTTTATTTTTCCAAATATTTTATCAAGCCAACAGCAGGGTGATGGTACATTGCTCTCAGAAAACATTGTCATTTCTACTGTGTGCTGTTGAGTGTCACTTTAACATTTCAGTTTCTCCAGGATACAAACTAATCTGCTATCTATCCAGCATCATGGATGACCTTTAAATTGTGACAAGCAAACAAAAATCTAATGATTCTACCATCCTCTACAATCATCTTCCATCACTGATCCTTCTCTTCGAATCATAATGAAGAGTTATCAAAACTCTCCACTCACTTTCTTTCAAACTTTTCAGATTCTTTCTGCTTTGTAGGGGGAAAAGTGGATAACAGTCAAGTTAATCAGCTCATATATCCACGAATAATAAGTTACTGAGACAGAATAGAGTATCTGTTATCTCAGCATCTAGACACTTTAAGTATTTAGAGTATCTGGTATCTAAGACATTGTTAACATTCATTCCCAGTACTTGCTGGTTTCTCCAGAGCTTTTCTTATCCTTTTATTTACTCTTCCCCTTTCTTCTTGGCCCATGACATCCATGACAGCCCATGTATCTAACCAGCCTTTCTCTATTGATAAACCCCAGCATCTCAGACTGTTTCTCAGATACTAACTCTTCATGGATAGCCAGCTATCACTTATAGTTAGCAGAGTGCTTTATCACTCCCTTTATCTTTTTTTTTTTTGGGTAGTTGCCTTTCCTGGGTCCTTAGCCTGGTCATCAACTTCATGTGTAATTTCTCTGCTTCTCCTGACATCCTGAAGTACACCCTGAACAGCAATGCATAAATGTCATGCTTGCTGTCAATTCACACAGCTAAATCTCTTTTATAACTCTCATCATCAGCTTGTCTTAGTTGTTGCAACATATTTTCATCTGGCTTTGATGAACACATTTTTCCCCTTATCTTTTCAGAGTGCTACCACTTACCTGTTATTTTCCTTGTCTTTGCATGCAGCATCTCTAGCTCACTAAATTTAAGTGACATGTCTATTTCCAAAGCCTTTCATGGCCAGTCCCTATGCTGCCTGTCACCTGTCATTCAGTTCTTCAAAGACCACTGCTATCTTTGCTCTACAGTTTCCAGTCTCCTGCTTGTTGAATTCCAAAGACATTCATGGTGACTCCCTTCTCTTCTCACCCATGTTGGGTAGACAGTGCCATAAACATCCTCTGCTCTATCTTGATATCTTTCAGACTACTCCTTCTAACTTTCTTTTATGTAATATCTAACAAAAATAAAGGAAAATCTGGTCTTTTATGTCCCCTCTCATATTGACAGCATATCTTTCCTTGAAGATCACTTGTAACCTCACTGGTGTTTTTAATAGTCTGTTGTCTTCAAGTTAAATCATTATTTTCTATGGGACAAGGGAGATCTTTTATTCTGTGACAACATCTATACATCAAAATCATAAAGATAATGGTAATAATATCAATGATAATGAGAAGAAATTTGTTCTGAATTAAAACTCAACAGAAAAGATTTAGTGGCTTTGAAAACATAACTCACCTGTTGCTTTTGGCACACATTTTACAGCTTCATCACTGCAGTAGCTGGCCAAAAAAATTGTTTATGGAGCCATGTCAGCTGTGCTGGATAAGCACACAGATAAATGACAATAGAGCATCAGTAGTAAAGAAGGTTTATTCTTATTTTATCACATGACTGGGACAAATAAATATTAAACATACTTTTAAATACCTCACAAATTCTCCTCCTGTGACACATTTGATGACTGGATGACATTGCCCTTGCACTGCCTGAGCCATCTGCTCTCAGCAAGCTCTTCTTCTCCATCCACTCCTCCTTTTCAGCTGTATTTTCCTGGAAGATGTGTCTGTGGTGACTGACTGGTGTTTTGTCCTACCTCTAATCCATTTATTGTCATCCAGATTTCCTTTCCTGAGTTCTTTTTTTGTGAAAATTACCTCTTAACAGCTCCATTATGTGCTATTTCTCTCTTGTCCAAAGTGGCATATGACAAGACATCCTCAGCTCCTTCAGCCTGCCTGCTCTGATAGCACATTTCTCCTGCCTGCCATTTTGGGCTTCAGACTGCTAAGAAATTTCCATCTGCAGAAAGAGGAAAATTTGGAGTGCAATACCCACTGACATCCAATTTTCCTGGTCAGTTGAATTTTATAAACAGTGTATTTAGAAAGAGCCAAGTATTCTGGGTCTCAAAGGAGGTGGGGGTGCCCTAGGCATGGCTTGCCTTATGCCAGCCCCTTCCCATCCCTGGCAAGGAAGAGGATTTGCCTTGGGATTCACCAGTGTTCAGCAGGATTGGAGTTGCAGAGGTTCTTGCTGAACTTTGATAAAGAAGTGATTGTGAAGCCACTTCATCAACATTATATTAAAGCTAGTCTAAAATTTGTGGTTTGGGTATTTTGACCTCTTTCTTGGAGATCCAAGGTCAGAAGAGGTTTTGGCTCCATATTTCCCTTTCAAGAACAGTGCAGCTGCTATTTCACTGAGATATTTGATGTTTTACCAGACAGTATGAGATAGAGACAGGCACTCTCTGAGACAGTGAACTCAGGCACCTGTGTAATCTGATGTGACTTGCTATCTCCTGTTGGGATACAGAGCCACATGTGGCTCTAGTTTCCACTTAAGTATGGCAGTTATGTGGGGCATAATGGTGTAAATAAGGAGAAAAAATGAACTCATTATACATACAAATTATATTCACAAGTACTTAGATGGCTAAGCTCTCACTTCATAATTTTTCAACTTCTGGTATCATCTTTGACAAATGAAATATACCTACTAATAGAGGTGGAATTGAATATATATTGAAAAGTAATCAGGATAGCTCAGTCAATTATTTAATAGAGAAAACTTTCTAGTATTTATCTCTGTTGTTCTCCAGCCAGAAACAAGAAGAAAAACATTTAAAAACTCCCTGAAAGTCACAATATAAGGTGAGACCTCCTCTTGCTGGTCTTCATTTTGTTTATTTTTCATATTTAGAATTCCAAGATCATAGGATGTCATCTGGCTGTCAACCTTTAGCTGGTCCCTTTCCTAATGTTCATATTCACACAAGAATCAGTTCACAGCAATGCATCCTGGAGATGTGTACAGTTGAATGTGATTTACAAGTTTGTTGGGTTTCTTTTTACTTTGAAAATGCCAGTTTGTCAAAACTAGACTTTTTTTATAACAAAAGATTGCTTTCAGTATTCTCTTCCAAGTCAAAAAGATGTGACATTTGTTTAATATCTTGTCCCAGTGTTTTCAAAATGAAATGATCTTCTTTTTCATTTCAGAAATACTTTCCTTGTGAAATGTAACTACAATGAAAAGTAAGACTTTTAATGAGAAAAAAATCAACATCTAGAAGTAAGCACTTGTACTGCTCTAAAGCTATATTTGTTGGGGAGGGGGGTTGTTCATTTTATTTTGGTCTCTTTGATGTTCTTGGGTATTGTCTCAGTTGGGTAGATTAATTCCTAAATAGAAAATCAGGAGATAGGTTCTTGTCCTATTCTAACATGAAGTTCATATCTGCATTTAAATATAGTGACAAGTGAATGAGCTGCATCCCTTGGTCATCTCTTGGCCTCTCTGTAATTACAGTGTTGGCATTTACATCTGGACAACTTCATGTGAAATCCATTTTGTTACTGCCCTGTTTTTTACCCACTACCTCACAAATGTTTGATTAATTAACATGATTATACTTTTTCTTCTTAAAAATCCACTTGTGCAATGGCATTTAAGTTCAACAAAGAACCATCTCAGGACTGCAAGTCCACTAGATATATTTAAAACGAAGAATCAGTGTAAGAATTCAACACCAACACAAATGAAACTTGCATGATTTGTAGATCAGATTATTACTTTTTGTCAATTAATTTCTGGAGGTTTCCAATCCTAGCATTTCATTTCCTAACAAACTTCAGGGGAAATGTTCTTAAATAATGGGAGATGAGATATAAGGTGAATGAACAAATTGCCTCAGACCAGGTGATCACATTTATTAAAGGCACTAAGAGAACTTAATGAATAATCAAGAATGTGGTTAATATGTGGGGTTTTTTACAGTTAATCTACCTATTTAGCTTAGATGACACATCCAGAATTAAAAAGATTGATATACTTAAAATGTTAATCCTGTGTGGAATTCCCTTGCAGAAGCTTAACCCACAGATAATTATGAATGACACTTTGACCTTAGGGAATTTTTCATTTTAACTAAATAATACCAGTGTTGGAAAACAGCTTTTGGATCCAATTTATCTTTTTACAATACTGCTTAAGTAGATAATTCTAAAGTTGAAGAACATATTGTCTTTAGTCATATTAAACTACTTAACTGCAATTATTATTCAATTTAGCCTCTCTCAGTCATTTATTTTTAAGTCAGTTTTCTGGTAGAAGAAAGCTTTTCTCAGTCTCTGACATTTCATTGTTACTACAATTCAGAATTGTTAGAAATGGTTCTTATTGAGCTACCTACTGTATTTGAGGTTTTTGATCATGCATTTCTTGTTCAACAGGTGTCTTCACATTTACATACAAGAGTTTGATTTTTATAAATTTTTTCACACTTTCTTCTGTTTGGGGCACTGCATAATAAAAAATTTAATTGAGTAACCACATTACTCAGTGTATAGCATTTGTTCTTTTTGCTTCTTCTTAATAAATCACTCACATAGATTAGATTTTTGGGTTTTAAAGTCCAGATTTAGCAAGACTTCAAATGTGTGCTTGGACTCAAAATACAGAAGACTGGGGATTTGGGATTTATCACATTTGGGCCTTTGGGTCAATTTTCCATATTTATTTCCTCCAACTTTCTGTTCTTCCCCACTGCATAATAGAGTGCAGGGTTTTTTTTAATCAGCATTAGCCTGCTTCATGTCCTTTGGAATGAAAGAGAGTCTGAGTCTGGTGAGTGGAAGTAAACACTGTTCTTTTCCCTAGTATTTAAGAGAGCAAAACTAGGCTTTTAGAAAAGGTAGCATAATTTCCTTAAAATTAAACCAGGATGAAATAAATTTCCTTTAGCAGGGATTTTGTCTTCTTAACACCAATATTTGAACTTCATTGCTGTTAAAACTTCTGCTGATAAGTGTATTAAACTGTTCTCCATGAAGATTCACTATTCACTTGGATGCCTTTCTGAGGATTAGGTAAGGCACAAGTCTTGCTGCTAGACTTCAGCCATCCAAACTGCAAAAACAATATAATAAAGTGGTGAAGAGTGTAGTGACAAGCATGTCATATATATTATTATATATCATATATATATTGAAGACCTCCCACAGTTTGCACAATCAAATATGATGGAGAAAAGCCTCACAAGGACATTAGACAGCTCTCTCATCATCCTTGGATGCAGTTTATCATCTACAGGCACTTCTGTTGGTCGTGCTCCCTCAAGTAGTCCCCTAGAGTAGACTCACCTGCACTCCTCCTTTAATCCTTTCACCAAAGGTCTGGGAGGCATTTATGGTGAAGACTGAGACAAAGAAGACATGGCACAAAGAACAGCCTTGTCACTAAGTCTATAAAGCCTAATGTCGTCTTGGCTGTGTCACATGGAGATGCTAAAACTTCTTAATTAAAAAGCATTATAAGATGTGGTAAACAAAGGAAACACAATTCTCCTTAATCCCTCTGTCAGAAGAGACTGAATGACTTTAGACAGAGATTAAACAAACATGATCAAACCAAGGCACTTTCTTCTTGTGAAAACCGTTAGGCTAAAACATACAAGTTTGTCAAGGAACTGAAAAATAGGAGGAGTCATCATCTGTGACATGAAGAGTTTATTTGTGTCTTAATAAAGAAGTGTATTTCAGCTTGATGGTGTTTAATAGTAATGTTGTCCTTTTCTTTTTAGATGCCACTTTTGAAACCTCTCTCCAAAAACCAGTAGAGAAAAATACTTGTATATCCAGGCTCAAAAATATCTCCATTACAGTCTATCAGCAACCCCCCCACCCAGCCAGCCACCCATCTTCAACTATTTGTAATTATTTTTTCCATTGCCAGGATAATAGTCTTGTTTATTAGTGAGCGCCACTCAATGGAAAAATCATTCTTCCAGTTGTACTTTTGCTGCATGCTGAGAAATACCAGGAATAAATGATTGCTCAGCTGTCATGTTATTTCATATAGAAATGTTGTACAGTTTGTAATGGATAAATTTAATGGACTAATCACATAGGATATTTGTGTAATTTAATTTGTTGACCTGTTTTCATGTCTGCCTTCTATTTCTATACAGCTTGTGGTGTCTTAATAAACTGCTCTTTCTGTTTTCTGTTTTTAGAGATCTTGGTATAGAGGAGTTTTCTGCAGATTAACATTTTACAGCCTTTTCAATCTTCGGAATTGAATGAGGATCATTCATATCTACTTCTCTACTGAAAATGGAGTATTCTCTGAAGAGAGGTTTTAGAATGGGGTCCTTCAGAATTTATTTTTCCATCAGGTTGATTTTTATAGAGTCAGACAGGCAAATAATTTTTTTTACTGAGAGGGTGTTTTTCCAAACTGATCAGCACCTACCATAACCCAAGGAGATGTCTGAATAATTGACTTGGTATTAAAAAAGAGAGCAATGAGAACAACAAGGAACTCTCTGCCTTTGGAAATGTGGTTCAAACAGAGGTGATGCTAACCAGTGCATAGTCACTCAAAAGTGCAAACAATACAGCTTGGTATTTGATTTTACTTGTATTTTTACCCTATCCAGCTATAGGGCACCTGGTGCAAATGTCTAGCTGTTGCCTTCAAATCAAATACTAACATTTCCAATTTAAGGTTAATTGAACACCCAGTCCAAGGCATGCTACATGACTTTTTTTCTGGTTTAATTTCCTATGGCTTAGCATTGTGGATGGTAGGAACATTAGCCAAGTGAGCTCCCTCTGTTTATATGTCTTGTCATTAGTTTAATGAGAAGCTATTGCAGTGACTCATTCCCTCTGTCGCTTGAAGGCACTTGCCTTTAAAAACCTGGGGAAAAAAACAAAAACCAAAAAACAGAAAAAAGGTGAGGATCTAATAAAAGCAAAATTGAACTGTGTCTCTGCTTCTTTCTTTTTCTCCATGTTCATAACCACGGGGTGAGAGCAAGTTCTTAGAGTCATTTAACCCTCTGTTCCTACTGAAGTGCCTGATGCCCAGCAACTTTTCTGGGAGAGAAGTGCCAGGTATCTCCAAGAAATTAGGGAGGTTTCTCTGGGAGAATGGCTAGTTAGATATAAGTGCCTTGTGTGTAGAAATGGTGTGAGAGAGATGGGGAACCATGATTTGCTCTCCCTTTTCCCTGGCACACACATGTCCTTGCACTTCTACTGTCAGGAACATTTTATTCTTCCAGAAGCATCTGTGATTGTGGTTTGGAGACTGCCTGAAAGTGAGGTTGGACTTGTTTAATTAATGGTTTGAACTTCTGAAAGGTTGACTACTTGAAGAATATGAACTGAACTGGTAAGGAATGCCAAGCCTGCCTTTTAAACTGTCACTAAAGTGTCCAAAAATGTGAAATATTTGACAGACAAAACAGTTTGATAGTTTCACTTGAACCATGTCATAATATCCAAAAAGACTGAGTTGACAAAAAGCAATTCCCTCTCTCAAGACCTGTTTTCAGCAGCAGCAGCAGGTCCTTGCAAATTTGAAACTACTCAGCATCCAAGCAGTATGTCACTTCAGATACCAGCACACAGCTTGGATTATAACCACTTGCAGCTGTAATGCCACAAGTAGCTTTTATTTTTCACTCAGTTTCTCCTTAGATCCCCCAGGTGATAGCTCACTGGGAGCCCTCACATTCCACCAAAACAAAAATATGTGATTCAGAATGTGTAGATAAAGTAGAATATTCATTGAAGTCTCATCCTGTATCCCTGTTACAAATATCTTTCACTTGTGAGTGTGAATGTTCTTTCACCAGTCTAAGACAAGGGCAACAGAACCATGTTTTCAGCTTAGGATCAAACCCAGGGTAAAATTGTGCCCTCACTTGGCCTCACAACCATTAACCCTCTTGACATAACTTATGTAAGTAAGAGCAGTATTTCACTGCCCTGTTTTGGTGTCTCACTTGGTCACTTGTTAATTACTTTTTCTGCTCTACGAGGTTTTCCTGAAGTTACATAGGATGGGGTTAACAAAAACTGTTTAAACAATGAAGTGTATATATTTATCTCAAAGGAAGGATAAAATCTAGTGAAATAATAAAATATCTAAACAGAAAGGATCCCAGGAGGTCTATATCTCACCATGCTCCTTGCAGGAACATGAGTATTGTCCCATAGAGTTTCCTTATTTATAAATTAATAGATTGCAAGCATGGTGACAGCTGAATGTCTCCTTCCTCTCTGTCTTGGTTTGAGTTAGAAAAGAACTATTTTTCATCACTAATTTTACTTTTCAGCTGTCTGTTCTAACTAACTGCACTTTCTGAAGTGAGCAGCTTGTTTTCCCAGGTAGTATCTGCTTCTAGCAGTGGTAGCACCCCATGTTTAGAGTTACTACCAAGGACCTCTTTGAAGTGCTGGCATGATGTGCCAACAATGGCAAACCAAGTCCTACCAGCTTCTAGCTGTTGATGTGTTGCACATTTCCACGACAGGATTCAAGTTGAAATGAATGCATTACATGGTTGAAAACAATTTAGACTGTTTGACATGTAACACTGTAGATACTCCAGCTATTACTCTGGTCTCTTTTATGGCAAGGAGGTTTTCTGACAGGAGCATTTTCTGAAACAATTACTTTGTCATTGCACCTGGTATCAGCAAAGACTAATTTATTTTCTCTTGTACCTTTGTTCCCTCTTTTTTTATATGCTTCTCCTCTCCATAGTAGCTTTGGACTTTTATTTTCACTTTTTTGTTCCAAAGCTACAATCATAAATGTGCAGAAGACACAGTGGAAATGAACAGCAAACACTAAGGCAATGAAACCTCAGCTGCCCTTTCTGGGAGCTGTTTTCCCAAGATCTCACCAGTGAGTTGAAGATGCATGTACCTCTTCTTTCTTCAGTATACACTGCTAGAAAGTATTTCAAATAGGCAATGGCCTTCATATCCTTTTTGTTCTAAAATTTAAAAGTTGTTTTATGGGCAACTTAATAAAGAATTCCTTTAGCTAACTGGATTTTAATGAGAGAAAAGGACATTAGGACGTTTGTACCAAGGGATGTTATATAAAAAGAAATTACTGGTGTGAGCTAAATTTTCCCTCTAATTAGTACTTTTGATGCATGGATAGTGTAAAAGCAGTGGGAAATACAAAGACTTCGGGAGCTCAATATGAATTTGATATTACTATTTGAGCAAGCATCTGAATAGTAATATGTAATCAAAGCATCTGCAGTGTAATGATCAAGACATGGAAAGGTTTGAAAACACATAAACATCACTGATATCACATATATTTTTTCTGAAAAATAGAATTCCTTCCTTTCAGAAACTGTAGAAAATCTTGGCTTCAGCTGTTCTTGCAGAATGGCACCGATCTCCAGTGGCATTTGTCATATTTGCCAGACCAATCTGAATATCTTGAACACCATGGGGTATCTTCAATGATAATTCCTCTGGGTTTAGGGAACTGCAATTCTTCTTTTCTGTTGAAATGAATAAACAGAAGTTTGCCTTAGAAGAGGGTGTTTTTTCTCATTTTTGTATATGAAATGCAATATATTACAATATAAATTTGCAGAAGGCTGCAGTTTTGCTATATCTTCTCTTCCTTGTCCAAGAAGAAATATTTCTAAAGTCGACTCTCCATTGACCTCTGTGTTGCAATAAATAAAATTTCACCATTAACCCGCCTTTACTGAAAGTAGAGGTAGGTCTAATTACCCTCAGGATATATCTCTTTGGGGCAAAATGTCCCAACTGTATGCAGGAATCCAAAGGAATTGCATCCAGCTTTTCTGGATATTAGCCCTGTATCTTCAGTCTAGATACCTGTTAAAAGAACCAAGAATGCTTTTTTTCTGATGCTCATGTGCCTGCACATGCCAGCAGAAACACTCAGCTTTGGAGTCTGAGCTCACATCTTCCTTTTTCTATATAAAAATCTGCTAGAATATTAATATAAATTGTGCAATGAAACTATCTGAAGCAGGCTGTAACATACACAGACTCCAGTGTGTAGACAGTAACTGAAGGACACCAGCTGCTGGTATCTTAAGTAGCAGATTTCTTCTTTTTTATTTTCATTTTTTTCTTTAAAAAAAACACCACCAAATATCAAAGCATCTGTTCTGTTTATAGAACACTTCGGTTTGGTGATTTATAATTCCTTTCAAGTATATGAAAGAATTATATCCATCAATTTTTATTAGATTTACTTGCAAAATATAGGATACTTCTGTTGTTGTCATTTCAAATACTACTAAACAGTCATTTGCAGGGTGATGTAAGAAATAAATTTGACATATTGTTCCTCACTACTGTATGATGCTGTGCTTCATCAGATTGCATATAGCATATCATGTTAAAAATTGTATGAAAATTATAATGGCAGCTCCTGTTTCCTTTGAAATTTCTGAATCTGGAGAGACCCTGTATAACCAGACAGATTATTTTTTATCAAGAATCAGAAAGGAATTATTGGTATTAACATCAGTGAAAACAAAATTTGTTTAGCTGTCCAATGGGAAGAAAATCTCTTGTATTTCTTTCTGCAGTTATTTATTTTCATTAATTGTTATGTCTATAGTAGCACAAATTTAGCAGCAAAAATGTGCAAAGTCTCTAGGTCTTCATATAAAGTTCTGGCTCTGCTTTAGTGAGATGATGACATGGAATGCTGTTTGGAGCAGCTGGCATCATGGACACCTAAAATCTAAATTCCCTTCTCTAATGTAAGATACCTAACTGAGGGTACAAGATCCCAGACTTTTATATTCCCCATGATTAATTGTAGTCGTCTCCAAGAGTAATTTGAATTTCGGGAGTAGATCAATCACTTTGAGAAGGTATTTGCCACATTCCAATGCCAACAGAGAATGCTGAGGAGAAATAAGCTTCAGGTAAAAATATCCTACAGTTGATGCAGTAGAACTGAGTTTACATTGTTTTCTTTATTCATTGTTTTAACTAAATAACTTGTGGTATTATTATGTTATACAATGCTAAATATGTATAGAGAGAAAGATCCCTCATGAATTAGTGGAATTTATACAAAAAGACAAAAACCAGTGTTTCTAATTTTGAGCTGTTGTACAAAGAAGATTAAGGCAGGAAAAAAATCAAGCAAAAAGAACATCATTAAAGTAGCAAGAAGAGAAATCTGTGCAGTGTCTCTCCATGACAGTCTCCCAACATTTTGGGACAAAATAACAGCTGCCTTTGCATGTTCTGCATATACAGATCTTAAACAGAGGAAACAAAGATGTAGAGGAAGCAATAAGATTTCATAGGTCACAGTTGCTAGATTTGTGGTACCCAGAAGCAGGGAGAATTTTAAATGGGAGGATGAAACTTTCTAAGTGTGAAGAAATAATATATGATTTTTTTTTTAATGCTATATATAAAAACATATTTTAAAAAATAATGAAAAAGGAGAATACCAACTATATTATATTTGGGATACAAGGGTCACAAAAGGACTTAGAAACATGGAAAATGTCTAATCTGGATGCTAATTAGACTCCTAACATTCACATTTCCTGAGTAATTGCCCAGACTTTCTATGACATTTATAAAGGTCCTGTGATGTTTAGACATCTTTCCATAGACATGATCAGAATACTGCTCACCATTCCAGTACTAAGCAGCTACATGATTATGTTCCCAGTGAGAACATACAAGTACTCCTACACATATTTCACTTTCAGGACTTAAATTGGTTGGTCTTTGGAATGCAGGTATGAGACCTTTGCTGAGGTTTTCTCCTTCTCACTTACTAGTGTCTCAACTAGTTTTGTCTTGTATACTCATTCCATTCTTCAGGTGAAAATCCAAAGACCTCTTTTGCCTCTGTTCACAAGCACACCCTTATATTCTGATTTAAATTGGCCAACTGCCTTCAATAAATACATCCCTGCACATTGCTCCTCATCTCCAAGACACTGTAGGTTAATGCTGGAGGTTTAACCAGTATTTTTGTGCTATAAAATCATCCCAAGAGTCAAACAAAGTTGGAAAAGCTATTGGAACTTTGTTACTTTACATTATGGAGACAAGCTAATCCCTAATGTGTTCTCAATTTAATTATTTAAGGACAAGTTTGAACTGGTAGATGGTCTTTTGGCCAAATACATTGCATTAGCCTGTTTCAGTCTTACAAATAAATGTTGTAGATTGTAAATGTATCAATGATAACTGCCATTTTTCTGTAAAGTTCCTACACAGGCAATATTTCATGGTGAACACAGTTGAACTGCTAACATAGAGAACATTCTGAGTAAAATTAATTATCTTATGTTGTAGTGCCACAGTTGTGGATAAAATCCCCTGAAGGATGAGCAATCATTTAGCTCAGAAATAATTATTGCATCAAGAGGATAGTACTTTGAGGTATATACCACAGGGAAATGGCTAATGCATGTCAGAATTTGTCATCATTTTAAATACAGCCTGATGTTTTAGGAATAAATCAGCATAATTCCTCTAATTTGTCATCATGAGAGCTTTGCTGATATACAACAGTCAAGAATTTGATCCACAGCACAGTAATATTAACTGTAATTATTTTCATTTTATGCCTAAATGGTTTTGCATGCACAGTTTGTCAATCCAAATAGAGTATATCTTGAACACTGAGGAAACATATTATTGTATTTGGACACAATGGACCCATAAAGACAAGTGACTGTATAGAGCATCAAATTATCCCACTTATTCATTACTACAATGTGTTTTCTCCAGATTCTGATACCTTTTTTCAAGCTTAAGATTTATGTAGGAGATAATTGATGCAAGTATAAATATAGGTGTATTGTTAATGAAAGACCTATAACCCCAATATGATGAAATTCCTTACTTCAGTGCAACTAGCAAAATCTTCTATTAGATCCACTCACTTATGGAGATTCTTACTTCCTGACAAGACAAAGTTATTTCTAGATATTCTGAAGTTTGGAAGACAATAGTTTGTTTTGGGGTTTTTTTTCTTTTATTTATTGTATTTTTATTTGTTGGATTGCAGTCAAGCTGAGAGGCTGATCATAAAAACATAGATAATTTTCCATACCAGGTGAATTAAACATGTCCAAACCATCAAAAGAGGTTTACAACAGAAGCCAAACTCAGTTTTAACACAATCTTTGCAATGAAGTCCTGGGACTCTAGTAGTAGTACCACTTTCCCATACCAACCCTGCACAGGTGTGCACGCATTAGATGGGTTAGAGTTCATCTTCCAAAACTATTAACACTTCTTCATTATGCTAGGAGAACTGAGATGTTTCCCTTGTCTTGATAATTGACCTATGGTTTATGCTTGATAATTCTTTTTTCTTAAAATATACTCATTTGATCATTCTTACTTTACCAGCATCTTGTTATTTAAAACCATTTTAAAATGATGAGTAAACTCTCATTTAGATATTTAAAGGGCTATAATGATCTTGGGTTATTGCAACTTGAAGAATGAACAAAAATGTGAGATTAGGAGCAAGATGCAGTTGTAGAGAGATTTTTTTTCATAACTTTTTGAGTTGTTTTCACATGTTTCTGTTATGTGGGTGCTCTAGAAGCTGAGAAAAAGCCCAGAACAAAACTTCCTCTTCATTATCACAAGGCTGTGAAACAGAGTAGGAGTCATTAGGAAATGCAAGGCTTAATGTTATTTCAAGTCTGGTTTTCATAACAAGGAATGAGTAGGAGGGATAAATAGTTCCTACAGAGAACACAAGATGTATACGTGTAAAAGAATTTCTTCAGCTGTGTCTAGTCTAGGGTTTATGTAGTCTTGTAAATTAATTTGGTATATTGCCAACTAACTGCTTAACACTCACCTTGTAAAATTATGAGCCAAACATTTTATAAAGCTGTGTGTTTAAATCTTAAGGCTTTGGATGCATGGGATGAATAGGAGAAGCTCTCACAGAGCCTTGCTCCAAAACATGGGCTTAATTTGAGGACTCTGATCCCATCACAGTCAGCAGATCTACAACCATGGATATATAAGTAAGCACTATGTGGAACTGGGACCAAACTGCCCTTTTGTCATTCAAACTATCACCCTTTCTTACCAAAAAAAAAATAAAAATGTCTGCAGTAATGAACATGTTCAGAGACTGAAACTGGGAAGACTGATGTCACCATGATTCTTCTTGACATGTCAGGAATTCTCTCAGTGGTTGTAGGTGGGTGAATTGTCTCAGTGACTTGCCAATGATTTTCTGGGAAACATACATGGTAAAATTTAGCATTAAAAAAAAAAATCAGATATAATTTCTGCACATTTTATTTGCTGTAATGAACAAATATGTAATTGGATAACATGAAGCATTTTATGTAGTAATTGTTGCATTTATAGGAGAAGGGTCTGTTTGGGCTCAAAACATTGAGTAGAGAGAGAATTATGATTTGGCTGGTGCTGCCTCTCTCCTACTGCCTTGGCACAGGAGAGCTTCAGGTGAAAGATGTGATGCTACTTTAGACAAAGCACACATTTCCCTTTACTGTTGAGAAGCTGTTCCTTAGCTAAAGGGAATTGATGTTTTCACACACTTCTCTGTATTCTCATGAAAGGTTTGAAGGAGAAGCAATTTAAGGATTTGCTGAAAGCAAAATAACATCATTTTCTTCTTGAAGTGTGAAGATTCCTGGGGACAGTGCCCAACTTAGACATCAGCTACAGAACTTTGACAGCAGCAGAGCAGGTTCTGTTCACATCCTTGTGACTTCTAACCTTTGTTAAAGTGCTCAGTGTATTAGTACACGGGGTGTATTTCTTGATATTTACAGACACACAAGGGATGCCCTGAACTCTGGCAAAGTGGAATGCCCATATTTACAGTCCTGCTAAGGGACTCCTTGAAAACATTTCTTCTTGTGACCTTACAGCCTAGACATCTCACTCCCAAGCTTGGAAACCAACTTAACTTTTGTCCACTTAAGATTGTTTTCAACTTTGCTCTGACTGTTGTCAAACTCCCAACTGAGAATCACCTCCTGCCATACAGCACAAGCTACTATGATTGTTTTCTGCAGTAACACTTCAGTCACCAGGGCAATGCCTCCACGATGCATGGCCCTGACAACCTGGGAAGCCAGGGTCAGATTGCTCATTCATTCCTAGCATCACTGGGCATTTGAATTTTGAAAGATTTTGGCTTAGTATCCTATAAAATAGACAAGAAAGTAAAGCCCAGCAGAGAGCTCAAGGATGCTCTTATGTAAAGCTGACCAGTACCACTCTGAACCCAGCACAGGATGACAACTGGTGATGGGGGAAGTCAGTGAGGAAAAGGCTCTGGGGTGCAACTGCTTATGTAAGTAAAAAGTCATACCTATAATTTTGAGTCATCATATTAATGTGCATACACTCTAGTGTAGTGGGAGTTCATTGTAAGTGAACATTCACAGACTGCTCTTTGCACTGTAACGACTCAGTAGCAGAGCAAACAAGCCCCTGAAATAGGTAGCTCTTTTCAACCAACAAATAAAGTCAGCTGACACAGACAGAAAGCAAAGAAACCTTCTCAGCTTGCCTTTCAACCCAGGAAATTAGAGGAAAGATTAATTCCTCTAACTTTGGCAACCTACTTGTGGTTCCTGAGTAGGCACCTTGGAAAAGTTCTGGAGAATTGAAGAGAATTCAGATGCCTCCTGAGGCTGGTAACCCCTCAGGGACAAGGATAGGACTTCATCTCCACACCCAGCTCCTACCCAACCCTAGAGAACCTGCATGGTGGGAGGGGGGAAAACAGAGCCCACTCTATTGCAGTAAAATCTTAGCTACATATAAAGTTGAACTAGTGGCAAAAGGGATATTTTCCTCGGGTTTTTACAGGACTTTATATTGTTAAGGGAAAAATAGAACTCACTCACTGTGCAACAGACCTGCCTTGAAAGCTGCAGAGACCAGCTCAAATATATCTTCAGAGATTATTAACTTTTGGAAGGTATTCTTGAATTTAAAATGGTATTCCATCAGTAGTTATGCAATTCTATATTTAATTTTGGTACAACCACAGAGGTTCAACGTATAATCTATTCCCCCTTTGGTTTTTTTTCCATAGGAGTCACAGAGAGGCCACAAAAGAACTTGTGTAAGTATTATGGACTCACAGAATAAGATAGTTTGAAAGGTGCCTCTAAAATAATCTAGTCTTCTCCCTGGTTTAAAGCAGAGCAAGCTGCAAAGTTAAATCAGGCTGCTCAGGACCATGTCCAGTATATGTTTTCAAAACTACCAAGGATTAAGATTTTCACAACCTCCTTGGGTCCCTCTTCTAGGGCTTTATCAATCTCACTGTGTGGGATTTTGCCCCTGTGCCCAGCTGGAATAAATATCTCACAGTGAGGAAAACAGCGTGGGCTTTACCAGAGAGCTGTTAAATCACCTGCAGATTGCTAATTCAGTCTCTGAACTGCACCTAAGTAAGGTGCAATGTTGATTTGAAAATTCATGTTACATAGCAGCAGACATTGCTGTAGGGCATGTTCTAAGAAAAACTAAAATTAGATTAAAAGGCTGAAGATAAAAAAGATGTTCTGGGTAGTTTTAACAACCATTATGTAGATCTGGATGGAAAATACTTTGCAAACAATACTGAGGTGATAGAAAGAGGTGTAAAATAGAAAGTTCATCATGTATCTTGCTCAAAATAGCTTTCAGATAACTTTTCTCAAAAGGTATTTTGATCTGTCAGATCACATAAAAAAGGCTAAAAGCAAGAAATGATATTTTAAACAAGCTACACTAGCTTCCATTTTTTTACTCCTGAGTAGTTCTTGGAAAGGACATAATCATGGCAAATTATTGGTGCAATATTTCAATTAGCTATGCTTGTGAGAGTCATTAGGAAACAGCTCTGCAATCAAGCTCTATTTCCTTTGTCATAGTGCTGTGGTGGTGCATGATAGAGGTATGCAGGGAAAAACTTTGCAGTGGTCCCATGATTATAATGCCATGGCTTGACTTTTCAGGACCATAGAGAGAAACCATCATGATTTATATTAATCTTTATATCTCAGAAAGTCAAGCAATGCAGTTCACTCTGTTATATCCCATTGTTTGCAGCAGCAGGATGACATGAATTTCTATCCTCTCAGTAATCTGCAGCTCTCCAATTCATGTTTTCTGGGAGATGTGAAGGAAGGTGTGTCCCAAAATGACCAGTGACTTTTCATGTCTTGCATTTTGCCATAACTTTAGTGCCAAGTGGGAGGAGAACCTCCTCGACCTGCTGGAGGGAGGTTTGCATTCACTTTGATTGTTGGCAGTCTGATAACTTTGGCAAAGTACATTACATTCAGGCCATATCTTAGAACAAAATAAAATCATCCAGACAAAAACAATAGCAAAATCCATTATCTTACTGATTCTGAAAAGAGCCATACATAATTGCATCTGTTCAGGCTCAATAAACAACTTCTTGTGGATTTAGTTTGTGTTTTTGCTTATTTGTTGGGTTGGTTGTTTTTTTTTTAAATACCAGCTACTTAATGGGTTCTCAATTTTCCCCAAGCTATTTGTAATCAGTGTGCATTACATACAGTACACTCAGGCACTGGTTAATGCCTTTGCCTTCAACATTTCTGTTCAATAGTAATAAGGGCTTCAGCAAAGCACTTTGTTGCTGTAAGTAAGTGGATAAGCAAAATCTATTCCAATTCCCAGTGCTATTTCCAGGTGGTAAAGGGAAATTAATTTTCTTACTTTTATTCTGTGCTCAAATAACTTGTTCAGGCAAACTAAGGAAGGCAAGGATATTTTTCCTTGCATATATTTGGCTACGATGTGCACTATTTCCAAGCCAAGGAAATTCAGGATGGAATGAACTCCTTCTGTGGTTGTCTTCCTGTCACTTTTGTTTCTACCAGGGCTAATTAAGCTTATTGCAAAAAAAAACTTAAGTAAAAAAGAATAATAATGTTCCTCACTTCTCAGAGTAGAGCAACTCACAGACACGAAGTTATTCATCTTCATTATAACCACAGAAACACCCTCTGGTTATTGAGAAAGCAAAATAGATTAAAAACACACTTTTCTATTAACAGCTTCCTTTCAAATTGTCACACATGCTCTAACATTGGCATTTCTGGATACTGTGGGATGGCCTATATTATTAGTGGAAGGGCACGCTGTATTGACTTGTAAAAAGACAATTGTAATATTTTGCAAATGTGGAGACTGGTGAGATTCTGTCCAACCCTGGGTGCCACGTGGGCTATGCTCAGAGCACCCTAGAGCAGTGGTAGGGGCAGTGCAAAGCATTCTCCTGGAGTTCACAAAGTTCCAACTTTGCTGAAGTTAATATTTCATCTCTGATGGAGAATGGCCCTTCGAAACTCTGGGGTAAAAAACATTGTCTTTTTATCCTTAATATCCTCACTGTCTCATTCAGAAGTAATTGGCTGGCATCTGAAGTTCCCAAGTGAATCAACCTATTATCCTAAAATGTTTAATAAATAGCACAATAAGTTTGATTTAAAACTGAAATACTTAAGTACTGAGAACAATTTCTTATCCTGGGATCCTTTTTCACTGGAATCCTGTCACCATCTGATTTATTTTAACATTCCTGATATTTGAATTTCATGAGAACAAAGCCCCAATTTGAAAATTACAGCTAACTCCTCAGTCTGCAGTGCTGGGATTTGTTTGTTGCCTGTTGGTCAAAGCTCTACAGCTCATCCTTCATTAGCATTCATTGTAACAATAGCAGAGTGGGATTAGTAAAGCATAAGGCTGCACTGGGTACAAAGTTAGCTCTTCAGACCTTGTGGTTCTTCAAAATCCCTGCTCACCAGCTACCAGTGCTGAAGTAGTTTAAATTCATAGAATCATAGAATACCAGGTAGGAAGGAACCTCAAGGATCATCTGGTTCAACCTTTCTGGTTGGTTGATACAGGTAAAACCAATAGTATCTTTACTTTGGTTTCCCATCTCACAGGATAATAAAGTTCATGCTCTTTATTCTCTTAATATTTAATGATTAGACAAAAGATGGCACAGGTTCAAAAGACAAGCTTGAGAAAGGCAAAGCCTGCAAGACCTTAGAGCTGCTCTCATTTTAGATGGTAAGGATGTGTCAGGAGGTCATCAAAGTAACAGTGAAAAATATTTTAATCCCCTTTTATAATGTGAAAGGACTCAAATACACAGCTCTTGCTTGTGCTCTCATCACTGGGCTGCAAACAAATTTTCCCATCTGTGGATTTTCTTGGCAAAATGACTATTTTTTTTTTAATTATTTATTCAAACCAGGGGCACAATTTCAGTAATGAAGTATAAAGGCTACATCACTAGGTGTGAAAGCAAGTCTCACATTTATTGTGTGTTGTGTTACAAAGTGCCCATCCAGATCAGCACTATTCCTTCTTGCTATGTAATGAACAAGCCTAGGAGCCCAAAACCACCTTTGTGAGTTAAGTACACTTGGAGAAAAACTGCTAGATTTTTTTGAGTGCTTCAGAGTGGTAGTAGGTTTAACTAAAATAATCATAAGAGCCACACATATGGCTCTTTTCACTGACATAAAAATATAGGCAGTGGAGTAGACATAAAGAGGGATGAAATACAGGAAACTTCTGCATCCGTTTTCTCACTGGTTTTGAACAAACTGGATCATTTCAGGGGGTTGCTTAAGAGATTTGTGCTCAATTGCAATCTTTTGCCTGGAATATTCTTGCCCAGTCTGTCCTGGATTCATGATACTTTACTGCATGCTGAAAAGGGAGGTACCCTCTGCAGCTCATGGAAGTAAGGGTTGTCTCCAGACAATATTAATTCAATTTTTGTCCAGCACAAGCTTAAGGATGGAATATATTATGCAGAGGAAGTGTTTGCCTCTTCACTGTCTGAAGAGATTCTGGTTGTCTTAGACTAGATGTGCAAGTTTTAGATGCTTTAATTTTACATAGTCCCAACTTAGTGTTAGCAGCAAGACAGATTCTTATTCCCTAGTAAGGAAGTACTTTTTGTCCTTAAGTATCTGTTAACCAGTCAAAGAGTCTCTGCTTTCTCCAAAGCCATCTGTTCTTCCTTCCAGTCCTTCCAGTCTTCCCAGTCCACATGACAGCACAGATGAGAAGGGCTAGGATGTGGAAGCACAACTACCTGCTTCAGTGGTAAAATGAAGCCACTGAAGGATCAACTCAGGAGTTCATAGCACTTAACAGAATATTCTTTATTAAATGGACACCCAAGTGAAAAAGGAATGTAAGAACACAATAAAAGACAACTGTGAGACTTGGGGTACATCTACACTACATAGTTCCACAGCAATATTTTAACTTGTTTCAAAAGCAGAAACACTTTAATGCAGTGCTTTCCACAATTATGTCCACTATGCTATCTCCAAAACCCAAGCACCATGTTCCATGGTATGGTGCAAAGCTTCTGTATTAGTAATACAAGAAGGCACATGGTGAAGATTTATCCAAAGATGCAGACAACATATGACAGTTAAATTACATTCAGAAGCTGTGCACAGATGACTCCATAAATGGCTCCCAAACTCCAGAACCCACATCCAAATAATCTGCAAGGCAATTTCACTCAAAGAAATAGAGACTTCATTGAAGTCAATGGAGTTACAACAGAGATTTATTTGTCCCTTAAAGCTTTAATAACAGGAAATAACCATCTGGCTCTACATATCTGCTTTATTTAATTTTTGTAAGACACAGAGTGACAGTCTTTATAGAAAGAGGGATTATTATTGAGCACTATCCAAGCATCTTTTCTCAAAATCAGCATTTGTTCAGCAGGAATAGTTCATGCACTCTTGTTTCTCTTACTGATCTCTTTCTTCTTTTATAAACTTAGAAGTTTTATATTACTGTGGTTGGTGTCAGTAAAATCTTGGTTCCCGTAATCCCTATTCCAAGCAAGTTATGCAACGCTCGAAGTCTGCAACTCTATTAAAATTATATAAATAAAATAAATAAGTATTCCTTCAAGGATCACATGCCTAGAGCAGTGGACTTAGCTTATTGTCTTTCTGCGTCATTGCCTTCTCAATTTTGTGGAAATTAAATCAATTTGCCAAGTCTTGGCATATGAAAGGGGCATATTTGCTCACAGGGATTTAGCTACATGGGCTCTTTTCAATATTAATAGAAGTTGTGTAGACAGTTCCTCGTGGATAACAGTAAATGTACCTTTTTCAGAAAACGTGAATTTTTATTAACAACCTGAAGTGTAAAAACAATACTTTTGAGTCAAGAAAAGTGTTTGTACCAAATAAATTTGTAGCAATGGTGTTCTGTCCCACCCCAAAAGAAAGCAAAAGGTATTCAAAGAGCTTAAGTAGCCACTCTTTTATGTAGCCATGTTCACAGAGTCTTGATGGAGCTTCTTTTCATATGATTCACATCAATAGGTACAAAATTACAGCAGGTTTTACTGCATCTAGAAACAAGACTATAGACGGCCCAGTTTGGAACCCCATCTTCTTTCTAACCTTCTTAAAAACAATGTAAAACTTGAAATTTTCCCATCCATTGTGAAAATGCTGTGGGCCTCAGTAAATACAAATTTCTATGAATGTATGGCAAAAAGTAGAAGTTGAAGACATCTTTAACTTCTTTAAGAGAAACTACAATGCTAATAGAAATCTTTTTCATGGGAAAACCAAAGGCAGAGCTGTTTTCCTCTGTGTTTTTGTACACAGATCCCATTTGAGAGCATGGTTCAGTAGGCGGGAAACTGAGCCACTAAAATAAAACCCCTGAAAAAATACACTCTGTTTTAGAAAGACTAACAATTGCTATTTTCCTTTTAATGGTCTAACTTTGTAACACAATTATGATGGGATTTACCAGAATTATTTCCATGCATTATGAAGCAGCCCTTTCCCCATTTCACCATCTGAGGTGTCATGCTGAGTTTTTAATAGAATTCTGTGGGCATGATATAATTACAAATCTACTGAGGAGTTTGTAGCTGCAATATTTGTCATAATACAATGTGTAAAGTTTTACTAGTGTCTCTTCAGAAAGCTCTGAGAGAGACAAGCAGCCATAAGCCAGAAATGTGCTAATTAAGGTATACAACAAAATATTAATCAAGAGATCTGGAGGAGGAGGAGGGAAAGAAACAACTTCAATTAGTCACACCATTATGTGGCATCCAGCATAGCCTGAAAGAAAAAGCTAGCTGAACTGATGAAACAGTGAAGGAAAATAGCCAGGAGACCTGTCTGGCATGCAGGATGAGGGTGGGAATCACACGTGATTTCTGCAGATCCTCATGAGCTTCTGACAAAGGCCATTTGCAGAACAAAACTGCCAGTGCTAAGGGCACTTTGCACGACCTTTTCCAAGAGCACTTCCCCACATTTGCTTTCCCAAGCTTCATGTGTGAATAATAATTATAATAGTCAAGTTAAACACACCATGCTAAAGAAAGCAATGCTTAATTACTCTCTAAGCCTGACTTCACAGTTGGATAAACCAGCATGCTCCCCCCTGGGGATACCATTGCCACTGTTAAAGGCAGCACTGGAAGTGTCCCTAGCTGTGCCATGTACTAGAGTTCAGTTGCCTTGTGTCCCTGGAATTTGTCTTGTGATAGCAGGCAGACCTCCTGACACATGTTAGTTGAAGCCATTTTTTTTGGTCATTGTATAGGGTCCGGCTGAGATGGAGCTGATTTTCCCCACAGCATCCCATATAGTGCAGTGCTTTGTATTGGTAACTAGAAAGGTGTTGATAACACACCAGTGTTTTGGTTACTGCTCAGCAGGGCTGGAACAGCATCATGGATTACTCTCTCACATTTACCCCCACCAGTAGGCTGGACATGGGCAAGATCTTGGGAGAGACACAACCAGGACAGCTGACCCAAATTAAACAAGAGGATATCCTATATCATATGACATCTGCTCATCAATAACAGATAAGAAAAAGGAGGGAGGGGGGGTCATTTATTATTATATTTGTCTTCCAGGATGACCTCTATGCATAGTGAAGCCCTACTTCCTGGGAAGTTGCCAGACATCACCTGCTGATGCAAAGTAGAGAATAAATCTTCATTTTCCTATTCTGCATGTGGCCTTTGATTTTGATTTATTAATCTGCCTTTGTCTTGACCCATGAGTTTTTTTTCCATCTTATTTTCTTCCCCACGTCCTCATCCTGATGAGGAGGGAAGTGATAGAGTGGCTAGGTGGGAACCTGGAATCCAGCCAAGGTCAACTCACTCTAGTCCTTTTTGGCACCCAGTGTGGGACATGAGGAAATTGAGATAAAGATAGTAATTGGGAGAGGTAACTGCAAAACCTGGACTGAACAATGTTAGAGAGTGGAATGATAGTGGAGAATTTTGGTTGTTGTAATGATGATGTTATTTTGCTTTTGGTGTGAGGAAATCTTTTTCTTGATATGAGCAAAGTTTGTGAAGTATGTGAACGTTTTGTGATGAATGTGGATTTTAATGATAACTCTTAAAGATGTGGTTCACATCTCACAGAGGTGAGGATTGGAATGTAGTGAGTTTGCATGGCAAGGTCTTTGTGGCAGGAGGGGTTACAGGGGTGGCTTCTGTGAGAAGCTGCTAGAAGCTTCCCCTGGGTCTCACAGAGACAGTGCTAGCCAGCTCCAAGATGGACCTGCTGCTGGCCAAAGCCATGACCACGCCCATCAGTGATCATGGTAGAGCCCCAGTGATCATGGTAGAGCCTGTGATAACATATTTAAGAAGGGATAAAAAAAATCTGAGCAGCAGACAGAGTGTGGAGGTGTGTGAGAAGCAACTCTGCAGACACCAAGGTCAGTGAAGAGGGGAGGAGGTGCTCCAGGCACAATATCCACCTGCAACCCATGAAGGACCCCACACTGGAGCAGGTGAAGAGGGTTGGGAGAAAGCAGCAGCAGAGATAATGTGTGATGAACTGACTACAACCTCCATTTCCCATCCTGCTGTGCTACTGGGGAGGAGGAGGTAGAGAAAATCAGAGTAAAAGTAAGTATGGGAGAAGGGAGGGATGGGGGGGAAGGTGCTTTAAGATTTAATTTTTATTTCTCGTTATCCTACTCTGATTTGATTGGCAATAATTTAAATTTAATTTCTCTGAGTTAAGTCCATTTTGTCTGTGACAGTAATTGGTGAGTGATCTTCCTGTCCTTATCTTGACCCATGAGGCTTTTGTTATATATTTTCTGTCTCCTGGGCAGCTGAGGAGGTGAATGTTAGAGTGGCTTTGGTGGATACCTGGCGTTCAGCCACAGTCAGCCCACTACACAGACAAAGGCAGAACAGCATTTCCATAAGACTAGACCACAGAGAGTTTTTTAGGTTTGCTTTACCTGAGCCCTGACAGCTTTCATGGCACTGTGGTTCTGTTCCTTCCAGGCCAGTCATATTTTGATTTAGTTTTTTGCTGAACAAGTCACAGTCTTATAACTCAAGTGGTCCTTGCTCAGTTTAACATTGGTGTGGATCATACACTGCCTCTGCAGACTCCGTAGTGCCTTAGTATTGCTTCAACATAATATTCTACCATTTTCTACCAGCCCAAGGATGATGTTGTTAGTGTGGTTCTACATCCACTTGCACTGCATTCCCGAAAGTGCAATGGAGTTATGTAAAAGATAATCTACAGAGCAGAAGTGACACAATTGTACTGGTAGACAGGACAACAGTTACAAAAGCATTCTTGAAGAGATACTGTAAGGATCAAATAAACTGTTTACCTGCAGTACTCCTTGCACAAAAGAATTTTTTTTTCTTTAATTTTAACAAATCTGCATTTTATAGGAAACAGCCCTGCTTTGCCTAGGAGCCAAGTTTCTCTGTCCTTTACTTGTGAATTCTGGAAGGTGACTATTTTCTCTTCTGGTGTTAGAATAGAAGCCAATGCCCCACACTGGAACATCAGCACTTGCCTGCCACATTGCAGTTACATAACATATTTAATGGGATATTAACCTACTAACTAGCAGTCAGTTTCACCAGGTGTTGTCATTTTTATCTAGCAATATTTATGGATTTTATCAAAATGGGTTTTATTACCAAAACAGACCTATAAAGTCTGGATGAAGTCTTGCAAAATTCCAACCAAAACATCAAAGGTGGAATTCCATTTAGTTGGAACAAGCCAGGGAACAGGATGCAAGACAAAGAACTTCAATTTGGATTAATCTTTAATTTATTTTTGTCCTTGGCTTGTGTAACATGCTTTTAATAGACAACCAGGGCCCCTGTCATCTCTGTTCTTCAGAACCTCATTTCATCAGGCAAATTTTTCAGTATTACAGCTATAGCACTGGAGAACAAAACTTCTATTCCAGTCTCATACTCTATTTCTTCCTACAATAATTTCAGACACTGTACTGAAGGAGGAAAATATGCTTAGAATTTTCCTTGTCTTTTGTGTTATGGAAAGATCATGCCTGAAGTGAACCCACAGGCTCACCTACACCAGCTGAAGTGCATGGGTTTGTAATGATTTCACATCACCCAGTGCCCACAGCTCAATCTAGATATCATGGTATTTAGCTTGGGCTTTTTAATCAATACAAGTCAACAGGGCATTGACTGCCTCATGAGGGCTAACACAACTTTTGTCACACCATCAGAATCCTATTTTCCTTCTAGTTTTCTGGAAGCTTTCTAATCAACTTGGTGACCACAATAGTGATTATTTGAAATGCATGAAGAAAAAATTCAGGACTAGTATTAAGAAAAAAAAAAAAAAAAATCTCTAAAAATAATTTGGAATCCTACAAAAACATTGAATACCAGAGAGGTTCATGTTACATAAGTCAACAGGATCATGATCACATCACTCTGTGTCTAGTTAAATTTCAACTACACAGCTTGACAACAGCAGAATGACATGTCTGCATAGCTGGAAGAGCTGTTTCTTACTTGTGTTGCTAGAAAACCAGATTGGAAGTTCTCAGATCTTTAGGAAAGGAAGAGCTGACTGCTTCCCTGATGTCCTAAGCAAAAATAGATCCTTAAGGATGGGAGTCTAGTTCTGCAATGTGAACCCTGTTCAGTAGTGTGTTTGTTTTGAGGTCTTTAAGGCTATGGACGTGAGCAAATAAATGCTGATCAGTGTGAGTTAGTCTCACAGTGTAGGAATAGATACTGGCCTTGTCCTTTGTATTTAGGGGTGCATAAAAAAGGGTCTGAGCCAAAATGTTGACTCTAAATGCAGTCTGAGGATGTTTCACATAAGAGAGGAGAAAGATGAGATCTACTTAGCCCCCCCAGGCCCTCATTATCACCACTTTGAAGACCTGGAGAAACTGGAGACAATACTGAGCTTTGAAAGATTTGTGCTCAGCAAGAGATTATTTGACCCATCAGGACTTGGGAAATAATTGCTTTCTCCCCTTCCTCAGTTTTTAAAGTTTTTCTTTGCAAAATACTTCATAATTTTGTCTTTCCAGAAAACCCCACTCTTCTTGAAGTCCCTTCCAACCTAGTATTTTATTATGATTCTATGATATTAAGGGTTAACAGGAAAAAAGGCAGAAATTGAGAATAGATCTCCTGGAATACAATGTAGAGCATGAAGAGCATTTATTTTATAATCTCAAAGGACTGATTGTTTTTTAACAGAATTTAAGGATTATGACTCTGCTTGCATTTCTGATGAAAAGCATTGCATGACATCTCTCCAGTTTCCTAAAAGTTTATCAGTGGTATAAAACCCCCCCAAAATAGTGTTTTAATCCTCATTACATTTTGCAGTGATCTGGACACAAATGTTTTGGATTTTGGGCACCTCTACATATAAGGACAACTTGGAAGAAAAGGAGAAAAGACATTTTCAGAAAATTAGGTCACAGCATCACAATAGATTTTTATTTCTGAAAACAAATGTATACATACTTTTAGAACATTCTGAAATAAAGGATAGTAGCAATCAGTAGGGTAGCACAGATGTAGATTAAATTGGGTTGTGGGTTTTCTTGATGAGGTTTTCTATTCAGTAAATGTGGAGTTTCCAGCAGGGTTATCTTTCAAAACATCTGCAGCACTTGAGAGAATCTCCTCTGTGTACACACAAATCATCTAATAAAACAGCCAGAGAAAATACAAGTCACTGGATCTTGGCAGATAGATAACTGACCAAAAGGAAACTTTAAAGTCGATTGTTCTACAAAGAGAAACATGTTTTCATGAATACATGAACTAGTGCAATTTATTACAATAAAGTTTTTATTTCTATTATTTTTTCTTCTCATAACCCAGAGGCATGGTGAGGCTTTCAGCTTGTTTCACACACTCTAACAGGAGCAGCCCTTTGGCTGATTATGTATCCCAGACATGGTCCTCCCCAGTTTCTTGTGCCCCTTTTTGCTGGTAGAGCATGGGAAACTGAAAAGTCCTTGACTTGGGGTAAGCAGTATGTAGCAACAAGAGACACCAATGTGTTAACAACATTATTCTCACATTAAATCTGAGTCACAACCCTGTATCAGCTACTAGGAAGAAAATTAGTCCTATGCCAGCAGAAAGCAGGACAGAAATACATTCCCAGAAATTATTCCAAAGGCCAAAATTTGTATGAAATTGAAAAAAAACCCCATCGATTTAAGAGATAACAATGACTGCAATTATATGAATGAGGTGTTATATATAATCATTATCTATGTGACAGAATAGCACTGATCTATTTATACACATTGTGCATATATATGACATACACAGACTTGAAAAGGATGGTTTTCTTTTGACTATATTATTCAGTATTTTTCCTCTGTTCTTCTGAAGCATCTGGGACTAGATTCTGTGAAAGTCCTTAGCAGAACCAGTCAGATCTTTGGTTTGAGTTTATACATCAAACCCCATTTTCTAGCTGCCTAGAAAAGTGTGTAGGACTGTATAATGAAAGTCTAATAGGAGAGTTATGCCTAACATGAAAAGAAATCTACCTGGTGAATTTTCTTGGAAAATGGTAGAAGCAAAACATAAATAGCACTTTTTAATAGAAAATGCTGAAATGAGTCTGTGCTGTTGCCTAGGAGCCAGCACTCTGCACTGCACAACAAGAATTCCCTTGCCCGTTACAGGTAAATGGACCAGCAAAGCAAGACCAGCTCCTTTAAGCTCTTTATCAGTGATGCCATTGTGTAATTAGCATTAGGATTGTTGCTGGGAAATACATGTCATTGCAAATTAAGCTACTGCTCTTCAGGATCAAAATGGAAACGTTGTAAAACTGACCCCTCTGGTCAATGGTGTTAGCAACTGCTAATGATGCTGGCTGTAGGTAAATGATTCGTTCATTGTTCAAGTTTCTGTGGAGGAAGCATTTGGGAGAAATTCTCTAATCTACATCTGAGTGATGTCGTGGTTTACTAGCATGGAAATAGTCACCATAAAACATGGACTTGGCTTTAAGCTGCAAGGGGTGATCCTGCTCTGGCAGGGGGGTTGGACTAGATGATCTTCTAGGTCCCTTCCAACCCCTGACACTCTGTGATTCTGTGACTTGTGGGGTTTTAATTGTTGGCTCTTTTAATTATGCAAAATATTTCCCACATGTAAGTACCTTTTCAGTGATTCACAACAGTTCTGATCAGGGCTAAATTAAATGCAGCATAAATTTAAAACCATATAATCTTTATTATACATTTGCAAGATAACGTTCCCATCATGGTTAAGTGCATTTGTGTGGGTAATGACAATTCCAAGGGGGAAAAAATATAAATAAATAAAGTTTGCATTTGGGTGGATCATTTATGCTCTTTAGTTTTTCAACTTTTGGTCTGTAAAGTTTAATTATAAGTGACTATAAGTCAGGAAGCCAGGTGTTCTCAGTCCTAGTGTCATAAGAGTGAGGCATCTCTTCTGCAGGATGATTTGAGCTCTTCTATGGTGATGCTACTCTCCTTTCCTTTGACTAGAAGGCAACCTGAATAATCCTGTGGTCCCAGGTTAGGAAGCTGAGCTGCATGCAGGTGCATGCAATGAAGCAAGAGTTCCACCCTGACCAAGTAATTTGGAGGTGTGTTAGCAATTGTAAATCATCAGTGGTACCCAGGAACCCTGTGACACTGGGGCCTGGGCACACACTGAAGACAGCTCCTGATGTAAAAAGCAAAGAACAAAAGTGTTTGGAGAAGACCATTTTAAAGAGGTGATATGGTAAGCTTTTTCAGACTTTAAGTGGCTCAGAGAATGTGTAAGTTATGGTTTTATAATGTAATATATACATATATATATATATATATTTGGAGAAGAGCTCTTCAACTTGGCAAGGAGTCACTATTGAGTCCAAAATAGAGGTTAAAAGTTAAATCTAGTCTGTCTTGAGAGAAGGTTAAGGTTTCCTAGTTTCTGTATTTGCAAGGTAATTTTAGAGAGCATTCAGTATACTACCACAGTTACATTGGTGATCAGATGAAAGGGCTTTGCCCTGGAGCAGTGCTCTTTTGGCCTTACACTCAAGCTCAGGCTGCAGGTAAAATGAAATCTTGGTACTTCATGCTTCAAATGTAATGCCTGGACAATGTTTATCCCTCAGATATTGTCCTTTGTTTTAAGAAATTAAAACTTGTATGAATTGTACTACTAAGACTGTTTTCTTTCTGCTAAATTACACTGCATGTGCACTCTCTGATGCAGTATTTGGGCTTTTTTTTCCCCGTTGTTTATAAAAATGTATTCAGAAAAGTTATTTTAAATTTAGGGTTGTTGAGTGTTTGAAAGGTTTGAGGAATAGTTCCCTTCAACTCTTTAGCCTCCCAGTTGTTAATGTGGTATATATTGGTACATCAGCTGCTTTCACAGACACAAGTAGTATAGAGACATTTCCTTCAATTGAGTTATCATTACTAACACAGGAGAAGATAAAAGATAAATGAGCCACTTTCACATTAGAAAGGGAGGGAATTGTAGTGTTATTTGAATAAAAAAAAAACTTCTGAAGAAGATGTTTCATCAGCCTTGGAAGTTTTACACCAAATAAGCAAAGCTTTTATGTGACACAGCCTGTCTAGGAATAGGGGTAACGTGGGAAAGGTAACTTAAAAGAGCAGAGAACACTTCACCTTGCAGAATGATTACCCTAGTCCTTGAATCAGGGGAAGAATATCAAATACCATTACAAAAACACACTAAGGCTTAAGTCTGAAGTCTGGTCCTTTGCAAATCAGTGTCTGAAGCACTTTCTGCCAAGTGCCTGCTGACCTATGTGAACTCTCAGAACCTTTGGCTACTGTTGATATTGAAGGCAGCTCAACTGACAGGCAGCAATATATTCACAGATCATACACTTTTAAGTGTTTCTTTTCTCATGTGTGCTGCCTGCTGAAGGCCACAAAATATTGATTTGCATTGCATAATTTTTGCACAACTGGAAAGTGAAGCTACATTAAAATACTCTTGTGTATTTGCAGGTTTTCCAAAGGTTTTCTCTTCCAGTGCAGCCTGAGCAAGATAATTCCCCCTTGGGTTTTCTTGAAAATAGCATTTGTGAGTCATCTTCCCTGTAAGAGGTTTTAGAAACTGGGAGGAGATGAGAAGGATGATACTTTTATCAGCTCTTTTAATTCAATCCAGACTTTTTCTGAATGACATATTCCAGCTCCATATTCACAGCTGTCTGCTCCATTAAGATCCTCATCTTTGCATAGCATAAACTGTGTGTAATCCCATCTTCTTGCACAATAATGAGCTTTTCCATCTGCTTTTCAAATGCCCAGTCATTCTTCACAGGGAATTCTCCCTCTGGAGCTCTCAAACCACACACTGCTAGGTGATTGCTATGAATTTTTATATGGTTAATCCCATTTCCAATGGCAAACCAGTCTGTGCACAAAGCCAGACAGCTCATGGTTACCAAGTAGTTGGCAAATGCTGGTATGCTAAGACTGATCTCCCTAAATAACAACTTTATATAAATGTATAAATTTTATATAAATAAACCACTACATGATTTCAGATTCTCTGGGCAATGCAGCAGAAGATAGGAGCAATTGAGGAAATTATATTTAGACTTCAAATTGAATTCTCAAACAAAAGTACCTGTTAAAATGCTGTTGAGGAAAGTGTGTTTAGACTTCAAGCTCATCAAGCTGAATTCTCAAACAAATGGACCAGTTAAAATGCTGTCTTCTAAATCAAGCATGAATTTCTGCAAAGGCAGTGTGGTAAGAGCTCTCTCCTGGCTGGCAGAAACAGCAGGAAAGTTCCTGCTCCTGTAGCACAGAAATCCTAGGCACTCATGCTAGAGAAGTAATGATCTACCAAAAGGACGTGGTGGGTTTGGGTCAGCAAGACCTCCTTATGATGATTCAGCTGGTGTCAGGGGTTTCTGAGAATACCAACAAACTGAATGAGAAAGTGGAAGATGAGCTGGCAAATCTGGTGGCATAAAAATAGCTGTCTAGTACCAATTCTGGGAAGTCTGGAGGAAAAAAAATGATCCACGCTATTTTAAGGCAGGGATATTTCAGCTCCTGAAATTCAAGATGTTCCTATCAAGACAGCAATAAGGTTCCTGTGAGTCAGGTATGAAGAATAAAGAGCTGGTGAAAAAAAAACCTCAGAGCAGGCACACTTTACAAGTTTTTTTTTACAAATGTCAGTATTTGAACCTTCCACATTATTTTAAATTCTGATTTCTTTTGAGGCATTTATGTTTCTGAAGGTCACAAACAAGAGTTTTAATTGTATTTTTTAATTTAGGCAATGTTATAAGACCTACCTATTAAAAAAAATTTGCTTTGAAACTGTACACTTTTATTGTACTCATGTAAAAGAAAACAAGCAACAAGAACATATATTATAAATCCCATGAAATAGTTCAGTTTTAATGTGTTGCAGTTTTGGTGGGTATGGTCAATGCCTTTGCCTTGTGTTATTTATTATTTGGTTACATCTGGTGAAAAAGAAAGGGATTGGGGGAGGAGGGAGATGAGGGGTATAAGGATTGAGAATTGTGATGTCCACAAGTTCTCAGCTGTTTCATTCCATAGCTTTTGAGGAGAAAAAAATCAATGCTCTCCCAGGTGGGATGTCTTTAATAGTTTTTATAACCAGTTCAGCAGCAGATGAGGGAGAAAAAATGAATATTTCTCATAGGCTGGGCAATCCCCTGCCTGCTGGATTATAGAGCTGGCTAAGCAATCCTTCTCTTTTAGTAATATGGGAAAGGGAGAGTATTATTGGGCTCTTAAATGTGTTTTTGTTTTGGTTTTTGTGCAGAGAACAGCTAATAAGATGGGCAGAACTGACAAATTTGCTTCCTCCTGAGAACAACCAATAAACCAGTGGGTCAGCACTCACTTGAAAAGTGGAGTACAACTTCATTTGCTACTTATACAAGCACAACAAATTTCATCTTTATTAGTCTTGGAGATGCTGTAATCACATGGCTGTTATCTGTTTAGCATGACCTCTTCTCTCTGCCTTTTCAAAAGAGCTCGTGGAAGATGTTAATTTTCTCAAACAGTAGAAATAGAGCATCTTTAACAACCTGAAAGTGCATTTGAAATGGGAAATCCATCTGTGCTTAGGACAGGTGTGGACGTTCATTAGCCAAGGTAAGAAGACCTGTATCTTTGTCATGCTCAAATACAAAAGTATTTTCAAAATATGACATAGAATACTGCCAGCCAACTTGAAAATCACCTTCCAGGGGTTTGAATGCTCTTGAGAAAACCAAAGACCAGAATTCTAAGTACACTAAGAGCTTCTGAACATCTGGGATTCTTAATTAAATCTATAATTAAATATGTGTCCCAAGTGTTAGCACTATTACTTAGTAGATACAACTAATCAGTGGGAGCACAACATCTTTTCTGTCTTCTGCAGCCAAAATACTGTTCCAGTATCATGATTTTATTAGAAACCAAGTCAGATTTGGGCTCAAAGGACTGCCCCTGGGAGCCTGTGCTGAAGAAGAGATCTCCAACAGTACATTGTGAACAAAAGAAGAGTATGTGGCCTGAAACAGGGAGTGATGGAGTAAGGTCTGTGAGATTCATCATAAACTTTGACCAGACTTCAACAGGGTTCAGCCTCTAGAGAAAATGTTACTGCTGAGGCCACAGAGAAGAGAAATATGTGCCCTGAGGCAGCAGTATCACTATAAGTCACAACCAGACAACACAATCCTTGTTCCATATGTTTCTTATTCTCACATTCTTTTGAGGAGCATAGAAGAAGGAAGCCTGAAGAAAAAGCCCCTCTCCCACATGCTTCCAACTGTAGTTATCTTCTCAGGAAATAATCAAGAAAATGAGAAATGGCTGTCCTGGGTCCTAATAGCACCCACCAGATGGTCAGTGCCAGTCTTGATAAGAATATCTGCCATCTGTCAATAGTAGCTGTAACAGGAATAAGAGGAGAACATCTTCAACATTTGTCTGACTGCCATGATTCATGGGATACCCACCAGAGGAGCTCCTTCAGGGAAGACCCTGTTCAGTGAGACCTTCTGCTTCTCTGCATGCACTCATAAGGGAAAAATATGGCCTTGTAGCATTAGCCATTGATATTCTGATTCATTCAACTCAGGGGACGTGCTTAAATGGAGGTAAAGACAGAGGAAAAACCCAGTAATATAAATTAAGGAACAATATGTTTAGGGCTATTCATTTTTTAAGTCCAGTAGAATGTCTTCTACTTTTGATTTTCTGTTGTTCTTCATGACATATTCTTCTACACCCCAGAAGAATGATTATTTTACACCCAAGTCCTTTTTAAAATTGCTCTCTATTGATTCCCTCATAAAGCTTGCCATCAATTCCTGTGCTTTATAACAATTAGTGGTATGGGTTTATCTGGAAAATATTACATAGATCTTCAAGGCAGGCTGATCATCCACCTCTGTTGTTTTCCTCACCATTATAATAAAAAATGGTCTATGTCTTTAAAAGCAATGTAAATGAAATCTTGCTTATTTTCTTGTCACTTCTTATCATAGTTCAAATGATGATATGCTTTCTAATTTAGCAGACTCTGTCAAACACCAAACAAAGTGTCTCTTGTGCCATGTGAGGACAAGGTACTTGAGGCATTTATAAATGGTATGAAGGCAAGGGCTCAGTGAAAAAAGGAGTAGCATTTGTCTGTTGTGCTCTCGAGAAAAGTAAGGGCTTAAGTCCTGCAAAAAAATAAATGCCTCTGATCCCCTACCAGCTGAAAGGTTACTCCTGAGCTGGGAACTGAAGCCCTTCCCCAAGTCTGAGTAGACTTGTTCATCAAGACCTCTCTACAAAGATATCAACTGGAATTACACCAAAATCCTGCTGGCTTCCCTTGCCTTTCCAAACAACCCACACACGAAAGGTTCCCTTTGCAGGTCAAATCCTGGAAATCTTTTCTCTCAGGTAAAGTTAAGCAGACAAAACTCTGGTTTTGGATTTTGGTTTGGGTTGGGGTTGTTTGGGGTTTTTTTTGTTGGGTTTGGGTTTTTTTTTTCTGTTATTCCATTATTTTACTTGCATTATTTAAATTAAACTAAAATAATGTTACAAAAAATTTCAGGGCTTTTGGTATCCATATGTGCTGCCCACCACACTTGTACATGCCACCATGATACTCACAGTGCCTTTAGCATTTGTGACTTCAGCACAGTGTAAAAGACCCCTCTGGTCTGCTGTGACAGACTATTGCTTTCTTGATTTCCTACATCATAAGGCTTTGTTTTTTGAACCATGTAATGTGGATGGGATTCGTCATGCCTCATATCACCATTGATTTCTACAGTATTAGTCATCTGGACTTATATCAAGAAGTGAAACAAGAATTTATAAGGAGAAAGTTATGTTAGCAAAATACAAAATCTCCTAACAAGATGAATAATGTTGTTACCTGTTACCATGTGAACATGACACAAGGAGTGAAATACCAGAGATGGTAAAATTAGAAATAAATTGGGTAACACCACCTTACTCACACATGTACTCTTCTGTGCACTGAGTTTTATAAGGTCTCTTCTAGGAGACAAAAGCTAATAAACACCTGAAAAGCAGGCTGTGTTCATTTCATTCCTCAGTTTTCACACTGTTCCATTTGTTTTGTATCTGTGTTTCACATTTCTCTTCTTCCTCACTTCTTTCAACCTAACTTGGCATGTTTTTCATGAACATATTCTGCTCTTTTGCAAGAGTCTTTTCATTCAATTTGCCTCTACCCTGATAAATATTTATTGAGCATCACCCCACTCTGCTCACTGGCCTTCCAGAGCCACCACTCAGGTCAGAAGGAGACCTTTGCAGAATAATCTTTGCATCCTCTTTTTTAGTTGTCAGGATATGTGGTTTTAATCCCATAGCTGCTCTTGACCTAACCACATGGAGCACCTTGACACACAGTGTTGCTGGCCATCCTTTCACCTCTAACTCACTATGCTGGAGCTCAGTAAGCTGCTTCTGAATTCAGGTCCCAGCACCTTTGATCAATCTGCAACTGGACCAGCTTCTCCTGCCACTGCACAGAGGAGCTTCTCAGCCTTTTGCACCACGATGCACACCCTGCACACCTTTCCCCAGTGGGACTGCTCTAGACATAGTCTCAGCAAACCAAGAAAGTTGCTCCCTGCCCCTACAGAGATCCTCCTCTAAATGGGTTCTCCTCAGCTGCAGGCAGGCAGGGAGGGAGCTAGTGGCAGCATTAGCATCATGACATTTTATAGACTCTAGACTCTTCTCTCTGAAGTCTCTCCTAGCATCAGGCACAGTTTCTGTCCCTCTGTTTTCCTCCATTAATGAGCTCAGCTGATTAGCCCCCTTGCTGCTTCAGTTTCCCCAAGCCACAATAACACAAGCACTGCCTCCACACACTTTCTTGAAGCCCAAACAATGATTGCCCTTTTCTCTGTCTTGACCTTTTCCCTGTTTTTTTATCAGTAAGACACAACAGGATCTGACTTCTTTGATTTCAAAGCTTGGTAATAGATTGTATCCATCCAATTAATTCACATTTAGTGAACCACCCTGCAGGGTCCTCTCAGAAAACAGCCTGGAGGGCAGACAACTTCCAAATCCCCATCTGCAGATGTCTTTTACCACCTGAAACACAGAATGATAGAGCAGAAAGTCTTTTAATGCTTTCTGCTTTGACCAAAACCTTTGTGCTGGTAAGCCAACAGGACCCAAGAATGGAGTTAAAGGCTGTCTAACTAAGGCAGATTGCACACATGCCAGAGAAATTTAAGACAGGGTATTGGAGATGAAATAAACCCAGAAAAAAAAATAAAAATAAAATCTTCAGATCACTTGGCAGGGTTTGAACTAAGCAGCCTGAGTAGTGTCACCACACTATGTTATCATGCTGTCATAGGCCTACTATTATTATTGGTACTGTTTCCAGAGAGATTCTTGTTGAAGGCCACAAAAAAAAGGTCCATCAATTCAGATGATCCTGTCTGAATCATTGCTTAACACTTCTCTATGTGCCCCAGGCAATATTCACAAGTCTTAAGAAATAGAAAAACTTCTTCGGACTTCTTACTGGACCCTGATCATGCATAATCCTGCTTTTCTATAACATTTGTTTTCTGAGTAGTTTCTTTTTTCCTTTAACATATTTTTCCATTGTGCAGATGTTGCCTGATCCTTCAGTTCTTTGGCTTTTGTTGTTGTTGTTTTTGCCAATCTGTTTCTTGTTTATCACTCCTAAATTTAATTGCCCATATTCCACATCCTACTTACCCACTATAAACCAGAATATTATGCTGCCTGTTACTGACTTTTTTACCTGTTTAGGTGTAACAGGAACATACATGAGAGTTCTTGGTTGGGTCGTTGCTGGAGCAGAAACTCAGAAGGTAGAAAACTTTTTTTTTAGCCATAGCATTAATGTTCCTGCTGTTCTCACTGTCTCTTCATGCCTGAAAAGCACAGAAGAAAAATTTCTGAGATCACAGGGAGCTCTCGTCTGCTAGTGAAGTGACAGTAAATAAGAGTGATGTGACTGGTTAGAGAAAGTGGGGCCAGTTAGGCAGGGACACACATCACACAGAACAAGATGAATGAAACGATCCATACAGACGGGGGAACAAATCAAGGTTATGCAAGCAAAGCCTGAAACTCAAAACTAGAAAATGCCTCTCTGAACACAATTGTACTATTGGTCTTATTTTTTACAGGTCAGAGGTGCATTGAAAGCTTTTCAAACAAAAGTGTGTTTGACTTCCAAAACCAGTAGTGTAATATTATATATATATATATAATTTTATATATATATAAAAGCACTGGTACATTTGAAAAGACAATGCTGTAGACATAAATATACTTCTAGTAAATTTTCTGCTTTATGTGTCTCTTCTTCTCTTTTCTCTCTTATTTCCATCCTCATCCACCATTTTTTCCTCATTCCATCTATAGCTCAGAAGATAGCTCTCCCCAGTGCTGCTTTTATCCTCGTGCTGAATTTATAAAATATTCCAACCCTGAGCCTAAACTATTTTATGAAATTTCCTCATGGTCAGTTTACAGTTTATCAGATACCTCTGGTCTTGAATGCTGAGAAAATCTGGAAGGATTATTTGAGGCTCACAGAGCTGTTGAGTCTTTTTGTGCAAGTGTCAGTCAGAAGGAAACTCTGCTTTCATAACCTGTGACATAATCTGTGTGTGAGCTAATCACCCTAAATTGCCTTTATAGCCATCATCAGCATTTTAAAGGCAGGATTTGTCCAATACATTGTAGGTTTCTTTAATAGGGTGATGTGATTGGCAGCCCAAATCAACGTTAAGCATGTTTAATATGGTAAGAATAATTCAAGTTGAAAATCTCATCTATTCTAATGTGGATTTTCCATATCCTGATTAATTTACGATATGTAAAAACATAAAACCATAATTCCTTCAGAGATGGCAAAGCTGGGGCTCAGAAGGGTGTAGTGACTCACTGAACCAAACAGTCTTTATTCTGCACTGAATTATTGTAACAGTTCAGACTGAGCTGAAATCAAAGCATCCTGACCTAGCATTTGTTACCTAATCCTTTACAAAGATTTGTATGAAATTAACTGACATCAGGCCTTGGAGAAGAGTTACAATAGAATCTAAATGTACAGTGGATTTACTTCATTTCTTCTTATCTTCATACCTCATGTTTCTATGGACTATTTTTCTTATGCTTATGTGTCAGATACAGGAATGTTACTCTCAATGCTGACAAGAAAGCTCTTGTTAAAGCTGTATATGCTCGTTTTTTGACACTATTTCTGACCTCTCCACAGAGGATAACTCTGGGGTAAGTGAGGGGATCTTGTCTTTAGAGGTGCAATTCATCACTGCCTGTGGACACTCATTCAAGTCTGAAGGCTATTAATCTTAAAATACTAATGTTGTCTGGACAAAAGTGTTTTATTTGGCTGGGAGGAGCTCTAAATCTAGACTTGCTACCCTGATTAGATATAGTCATTAAGCTGAGCTTGCCCTATACTCATTGCAAGCTTAAATGTCACAACAGGTTTTTGGGGTTTTTTTTATCTGCTAACCTTCAGCTCCAGATTTAGACTAGTATAGGTAACCTTTCAAACTGCATACTCCAACACAAAGTGCTCCTTTTTCTTCCTTTTTTTTTGTTCAGAACCAACCAAGAACTTGATAAAAGACATCACATAGACATCTGTCTTAATAGCTTTTCTCAGATTCTCCTTACCTGACCTTTGTTAGTCTGAACACTCTTCTATTGCATTGAAGTGTAACTTCCTTCCTTGTCACTGGATATTTTGCAGTGCATTAAAAATAATAGTCCCACAAACATATCCTCCAGCTCTATTTGCTCCAGTTCACATACCTCACCCTTTCATAGTGCAAATATAATCTCTTCAACTACTATTCTTCCCCTTTTGCTTCACTCTTTGCATGCTCCATTATTTCATGGCTCAGTTGCCTTTTCCTTTTGTCACTGGACTAGTAACATATTTCTGCAGTCAGTAGGCATTCAACCTTATTTGCCATGGTGCTGGGTAATTGTCAATTTCTTTTAAATACCCATTAAAAAAAAAATTGTCTTACAAACCTTTCAATACTTATAGGAGGCCTGTAAGAAAGATGGGGATAAATATTTTAGTAGGGTCTTTTGCAGTAGGACAAGGGTCAATGGTTTTAAACTATAAGAAGGTAGATTTAGATTAAATATAATAAAGATACTTATTTATTACAATGAGGGTGATGAAACACTGGTACAGGTTATCTAGAAAAGTTGTGGAAGCCCCATCATTGGAAGGCTGAAGGTCAGGTTGGACTGGGCTCTGAGCAACCTAGCTAAAGACATCCCTGCTTATTGAAGTGAGGGTGGACTAGACAACCTTTAAAAGTTCATTTCAAACCAAAATATTCTGTGTCCATATATATTTCCTTTATCCTGTTCCCCTGAAGACATAAATATGTCTTGGTGAAGTGAGAGCCTTGCTGTGAGCTGAAGCCTGAGCTTCACTCTGGTTTTCATTTCTGCAAGTCATGCTCCAAAACCACTTCACAGCCAAGAAAGGCAAGGATCTGAGTAGCAAAACGCTGATTTGCTTGTCTATTTTAGTGCATGGATGCCACCAGTCACTCAAACACTCAAATTTCAGGTCCAGAAGATCATCGACACAGGTTCAACATTTTGCATTAAAACACAATTTTCAGTGTGAGGGGTGCTCTCCACGCATCCCCCGAGGGGAAGCAGCTGTCAGGCAGCACCACCAACCAACAACACACTTGCACCTTCCTCTGAAAATGTGGAGAGGAGAAATAGGTTGAAAAAGTCCTCACCTTGTACAAAGAGCTGTCCCAAGTAAAATGAAGGCAAAGAGGAAGAGCAGCATCTCACCAAAAGCAGTCTATCTCTGTGCCATATCACAGTGGGGGGGAAGAGGGAGGTTGTGTGCAAGGTGTTAATATTGGCAAGCTGCTGAAAATTACTTGACTGCTTTCACTAGTGGGAGCACTGCCAGGATCCCACCTGAATGCCTCTGTGAGGCTTCTGATTGCCAGGCTCCACCAATCCTATCAAGGCTCTGAATGCAGCAGCTGAAGAAACTTCCAGCAGTGGCTGTTTCTCTCACCCAGCTTTAGGCAGCACAGCACCTGATCTTTGCTGTAAGACCTGATACTAGCATACACAGGTGCTCTCTTGCATGACAGAAATGCCAAAGCTGCAGCATTTGGGAGGTGTTCATCAAAAAAAATTTTACTTGTGCATACCTGATCCTTTCCAAACACTTGCTACCAACTGCAAATTTCCTTTGCTATTCATTAACTAATTGTCATTTCCATACCTGTGGTCATTTAACTTACTACTTAGTGTCCCTGAATTGATGGATATTTCTGCTGAGGCAGCAGCAGAAAAACCTCTGTCTTATCCCAGTGTGGCCTGGCAAAGAGAAGTCCCAGGCACAAGAGATTTGTTCTACTGTTCTAAGCTGCTCTTTCACCTAGGATTGCATTGATCCTTTCAGTCTTGAGGTATACTTTATATAGTTTTTTTCTACAACACCAGGAAATTTTACTGTGTTATCATTCTTCCCCCATGGACATTTTTTCTTAAGGCAGTATGTGGAGCCATATTCTGCAAGGTGTAGTACTGTCTGGTATCACAGGAAGAGTTCTCCCTCTCATTGATGGGAATTTCCTTCCAGCTGCAGGTTCAGAGGGAATTGTGCACTTCTGATGCACCCTCCTGCAGCCTCCAGTGAGGATGGAGTCATGGCTGCATGGGCTGATACCTTTCATAACCATGGGGCAGGGGAATAAGCTGCAGTCCATACTGAAAATTCCCCTGCTTGCTGGCAGCTGTCAAGCTTCCTTTTCACTTGGCTTGAATAAAGCAGAGAGCAAAAATCCACAAAATTAATGTGGTGATTTCATTCCCCGTGGAAAACTGGAGGCATCAAAATAACTGCTACCTATGTCTGTCCAACAGTTGCAAAACAGCCCAACAATTTCCTGCTCTATGGCTTATCAGTGGTGACTCTGGGTCCTTCTGCAATCCAGCAGCAGTGTCAGTGTCTTGCTATTGTTGGAATTGCAGATTTTGAATCCAACAGAAACATGGTGACTAGTATCAACTCCTCCTATTCACCTCTTGAATCACATCTGGGTATGTGATTTTGCATGGATTCAGTGTCAAGGGTCACATCTGGAGAGGATGTAAAATAGCTCCATTGACCCACCCAGTGTCCCCCAGTTCTGCATTTACAGAAGCATTTCAGCCTGAATGGTATCTTGCACCTCTCATTTTATTGTTGGTGTTGTTGCACAGAGCACTTTTCCAATTTCTCAAGTTTATTTTGGAGTCTGAGCCTGTCTCACCATCTCTCACAACTTGTTTTAGAGGCCAGCTTAATATCTGTATTCTCTCTGCTACCATCCAAGTAACAGGAAAAACACGTAAAAGAAACAACCCTGAGGTTATCTCAGACTTCATGAAAGTCTTCCAAGGAACATCTTCCTTTTTGAATGAACCATCAATAGTTTATTTCTTTCAGAAAGGTTGGCCAAACAGTGTTATTACCAAAGTTTCCTTAGTTCATTAAATACACTGGTTTCAAATATTTTGCTTCTGACTAATCTACATTGACCATTACTCAGTCTCTCCTTAGAGGCTGACAGTTTCATTTTTGCTTATTTTGTTTCAGATTTTTTCCAATAATTTAATTAAGCCAAGTGTTTATTTTTAATCCTTCAGTTCCTTTGTCCTTTTTAATCATAGGCCCTGTATATGTCCTTTTCCAATCTTCTGGTCCCTCACCCACTCTCCAGGAGTTGTCACTGATAATAGACTCATTCAGGAACTGCTTTGGCCCATTTGCTAAGCAATCCCCAAGACAAGGTCCATCAGGGAAGAAAAGCTGCCATTTGACAGAGACTGCAAATCCATTTTTGAGGTTATCTGAAGAGCTGAAAAAAAATCAATTCTTTGCACAGATCCTGTCCTGGAGACTTGGAAAATTACCCTCTAGAGACAATAATTATGGAAGTGATGGTGCAGCACACCATCATGGAACTTTAAATCAGAACAGACTGAGTTTTAGATAATTCTGGAAGATTCCATCAGAGCTGTGTTTTGAAATGGGCTTAAAAGGAGTTTCTGAAGCAGTAATGGTTATGGCTTGTCCTTCCTTATTTATTTTAATCTGTCACAGTTTAGTTACCTCCAGCACTAGTCACACTGACAGCACCAAATGATAAGTAGTTTATGCATCTAAGATGTATTGTTGTGTGACTGCTGCTGGGAAAGATGAGTTGCTTTTACCTTCATTCATCTTATTTTCATGCATGGACACTAGCATAGAATGGCCTTTCACAGTGTACCATAATTCATAATACCATTTATGTGGCTTCGGTATCACATTGTTAATATGAAATTATGCACATAATGGAAATAATTCCCACTTCATGTGATACAAACCACAGAGTCACATTTACAATCAAAGAAACAGAAAAATATTCATCTTCTAGTAGATTTCCTAGATTTTTAAGTCCATAGGGACATCTGTGATCATGTAGTCCAAATCCAGACAAACTGGAAAGTTGTCTTCAGACAGTCTGGAAAGTGATATTCAGGAATCCATATATATATAAGAGCTCACTGCTGTGAGACTCTGAAACCATTTGTGGAAGCCAGTTTTATATTGTCAATCTCAAAGGGCAGTTTTATCTGAATTCCTGCAACTCTGCTCCACTTGCACAACCTCCTACTCATTTCTGGAGACTCCTTCATTTCTGTCTAGCTGGCAAAGAAGCTTCAAGGGCTCTTTATCCTGAGGAATCATTTCCATTTAAATTTTAGCCCACATGGATTGGTTAGGAAGTTGTTACTCAAACTGAGTTGCAGCAAACAGATTATGTGCACGATTAAAGGCTGTGAGGTTGGCCTCTTTGTACTGTAACTGTAAATCAGGTGGAAATAAGCCATGCCTACATTTGAATGAGCTAAAAGCCAGGGTTTTCCAAACCTCAGCAGGTGCTGTTATCTGGAAGATTTCCAGAAAACATCTAATCCTTTATAGATACTGAGTAGCTGAGCTAAGGAGCCTGTTAACATCTGATTTCATCTCCTGCTTTCTTCTCAAGCAACATTTTTGTCTCCACATGGGCTGAAATGCATCTGCCATGGATAATGTAGTGATAAGGCACATTATCCAGCTTCCAGAGTGCTGCTTTGCTGTTAGGTACACGAGAAGCATGAGCTGCTTCATGACTGACTGTGCTGCTATCATACAGTCCTGTTCAGCACTTGCCTTGGAGACATTTTATTTATTTTTTTCTTTTTTTTTCTGTTCTAGATGGAAGTTTGCTGCTAGATTGGTTTGAATCAACAGTTACAGTGCAACTTGTTTTCCACTCATCACACTAGTATGGCACAAAGTAACTTCAAAGGTAGGCAAAAAGACTCCTCGTTGAAGAATAACACAAGATATTGATTTCCTTTGCATCTATTAATGGGACAGGGATAGGAACATACTGTATTTTTATGTGCTTGTTAATTGAAACTAACCAGGGACAAAATGCATTTGATTCATATCCCATTCCTCTTGCCTGAAATGAGAAATGGAAGAAGGGTCTGTTTCAAATGTCAATGTCAAGTTACTAAGTTCAGTCAGGTCTCATTTTTTTCCTTCAGGACTCTGTTCTGATTCACCCTGTGGCAGATGTAGGGTTATTGACTTCCCTGCTCCATTCTAGGCAGTCTCATCTCCCACTGAGGGATGACATGTTTAAAAAGCAATTCCAGTGTATTGTCCAAAGAGACTTCTTGAACAAGGCACAGAAAATATTTGCAGTCACTTTTGTTTATGAGAGGAAAACAAACCTCCATGTTATTGGAAGGTGAGTCTTTTGTGTGTGTTCTGGCAAGCAAGCAGATTTTGCACGCCTCACCAAAAACTGTATCAAACTGCCTGTGGAAAATTTCTGACTACAGGAGAGAAAGATTAATAATCTTTCTCTCTTGGATAAACATTTAATTAGTGACATGTCAGTAGCAGATGAGTGTTCGTGAATAAAATTCACAGACCTCTGTAAACCTTTGCTCTTCTCAGTGATGTCCAATGACAGGACAAAGGGTAATGGGTACAAGCTGGAGAATAGGAGGTTCCACGTAAAATTAAGGATAAACTTTTTTATGATTCCAGAACACTGGAGCAGGCTGCCCAGGGAGTTTGTGGAGCTTCCTTCTCTGGAGACATTCAAAACCCACCTGGATCTGTTCCTGTGTGACCTGATCTAGGTGATCCTTCTCTGACAGAGGGGTTGGACTAGGTGATCTTTAGAGGTCCCTTCCAACCCCTAATATTCTGTGAGTTTGTGAAATAAAATATTACGAAATAAAACCTAATTTTATGGTATTATTTTTTAAGAATATAAGTGGGGGTGGGGGGGAAATCTATTGTTTCTACTATGTTATAGCTCACTTTGGAAATTTATGATTCACCTGCCTGGACTATATTTTCCAAAGTATCATCACCATTACAGACAATGACAAATCTGTGGCATTCCACTCATGGAACTTCACAGCCAGCATTTCTACAGCATATACACACACCCCAAGCCTACAAAACTGATTGAAACATCAGAAAAGTGAACTTGGGCTGTTGGTCTTCTGGAAAACATGATAAACTTGCTAATTTTGCTTTAAATACCCATTGGTGCACAGAGCCAAAATGTAACAACTCAGTTATTTAATAATCTCAGAGGAGATTAGATTTGGGAAAAAGATTAGAAGGTTCTTATGTGTAAAAGGAACTTTTCTACCCACAGTTAATGAGCCATAAATTTTTTGGTTTGTTAATCATCCCTGCAAGCTTCATGGGTTTGTGACTGTGACAACATTGTAAAGCTATTCAAATACCTGCCTAATCTTCAGCATGCTCTTTGCTCTGTATATTTTCACTACACTTCACTAACTAGGGCAAAATCAAAACTTAACACTCTATAGCATCTATTGACAAGTCTTGTGTGATACTACTGGACACACAGATAAGATTTATCAGGTTGTGTTGCTGCCATCTTCTTTTTAGATATGTGAGATGCAGCCCATCCTAGAAAGTGTAAGGATGGAGCTGAAGATTTTTGGGATGTCCTAGGTCAGGAGTCACACAGCCAAATTATCCCAGCTGACTGATCTATGATAACTTTAAGAAATTCCTTGTGCTGCAGAACTAAGAAAGAAACTTCACCACCTTCAGAGTAACAAAGTAATTCACTATTCATTATTGCTTCATGGCTTTGCATGATATTGGAACATTAAGTGTAATAAGTGAGACTTTTAAAACTGGGTGTATCCTTCTAGATCTCTGAGCAAGTGGTTTAGTTTTCAAATGTACCAAAAACTCTGTGAAACTGCTGGAATTTATAGAGTTTCAGAAAAGATAGATTGTATTTTTAACATGCTTTATCTGGAATATTTTCTCCCAAGTGAGCTTTGCACTTCTGCATTTTTTGCAGGGTCCATAGAAACATCAAAATTTTAATTTTAATTTAAGTTAAACATTTAAAATTTTAATTTTAAATTTTATCTGTAGGAAACTCAGATATTTGGGCAGTTGCTTTTAATATTGAAGCATTACACTGAAATCTACAGCATTTATTTTTCTTGTAGTTTTCTGTGTGAAAACATCTAGTTTCAAGTGTCCATCTCTGTTCCTAAAATGAATGATGGGACATCAATGTAAAACTAAAACGTTTTGGAATATGAGAAAGAGAAGAATCCAGAAAAAAATTGTCAAGAAATATCAGAGGAAAATGCCACACAAATGTAGCCAAGGAAGGAATTAAGTAGAATTCAGTCACAACTGTGTTCACTGAATCTTTCACTCTTCCCAAAATAAAAAAGAAAAATAAGAAAGAAAAATAAGCAAACAAAAGAAAATACCTTGTGTACTAAGCTTCTACCTTTCTGCACAGAACTGAAAGGAGAAGACACTGAGACTAAAATGAGATCTGAAGGTGATTATGAGAGCTGTGTCACCCTTGGTGGTGAAGGACCATGGCTTTTTCTTAGTCCCAGCAGAAACACAGAACCAGCAAAAACAAATGGTTAGAGAAAAGGAAATTGTAGGATATGAGACAGATGATGATTGGTACATGTGTCTGGCAGGGAACTGATGGAGACAACAGAACCTGTCTCAGTTGTAAGGCAGCAGCTGCCTGCTGTGGGAACAACAACTTACTTCTTAGGACTCTGAGTCAGAACATTTATCCTCTAGCCTTAAATATACGCACATATTTTCACAGGGGAGTTCCTGAGAACTGGCTGCATACAAGAAAAATCATGTTTACTTGGTTTTTTTGTCCTGAGACTTGAAGGGAGAAACAAGTTCTTATACAACAGATGTGATGCTTTGCCAGTATTTTATTTACCTTGCTGAACACTAGCAAAGTCTACCAAAAACATACCTAGCCTCACAGAACCAGAGAATAAGAACATCAAGAGACCTTTTGAGACCACAGAGATAATCCCTTTGCTTCCCTTCTGGAAAACAGCTTTGGCTCAAGTTTGTAACTGCACTGTTTTGTACACTTCATGGAAGGAATTAACAAAAAAACAATGTGCAAAGATATAAACCAGATATCTAGGGTGGAAAAAAAACAATGTCCTTGTGAATGTGGCTCACAGGAATATCCACTGATCATTTTTGGGCTGTTACTTGCATCTCTTAATGAGTTTATCAAAGTTAAATGGACTTTATGACAAGATTGTTTCTGTTGCCTACCTGGAAAATTGCATTTTCTAAAAGAGAGTAATGACGAATTACAATTTAAAAAAGAAAAAAAGAAACAAACAAACAAAAAAACCTACCATAGCTACCAAAATATGTTTGTTGGCACAGCTAGAGATAAAAACAGATTCAAACAAGGGTTGAGTAGCATTTGCAAAAATGACATCTTTGCCTAAGTGAAAAGTTGCAGTGATTGTTACTCTCAGAGTGTCAATCATAACATGTCTACAGTCATAGCTGTATTGGTATTTTTATTTATGCAGATTTCTGAAAGATATGTGCAATTTGATGAGGTTTTTCTTTTTCTGAATCATCTGCAGAAGCAATAACAATTCTGAATGATACCCATGCAGTTAGTGGATAAACTTCACATTGATATCCCTGTTCACACAGAAAAACACAAACTAGAGAAGAGCTTATGCTGAGAATTTGGTTGAATTTCTATGACACAGAATATAGCTCTTGTTAAAAATGCTAAATATTAAAATATATATGTTCTAGCTTGATATTAGTAAACATTTTAGATTGGGAGAACAGCTGGAACCCTGAACCATGTAGTTGTTCAATTAACATGGAGCAACTTGACTGACAAATCTGGATGCAAATCCTGACACCTGTCAATCATAAGCAGCCCATCTGGGACCTGTTCTATTTATTCTTATTCAGCAAAGAGCTATCACACAGGAGGCAGCTGGCAGGCTGCAGAGAATGCTTCCTTCTCCCTTCATTTTCAGGGATTTTTCTAGGATCTAGCCATAAGGACCCATTTTTTTCTCTGATGTGAGACCAGGAAATAGCTGAGGCAGTTCTGACATAACAGTGCAGAAACTGGAGCCACACACACCTGGATGGGGCTGTGGTGAAGTGGCAGGTAGGAGGGACACACCTTAGCAGGCAATATATCAACCAGCAGATGAACATACAAGTAGCTTTTTGCCTTTTTTTTTTTCCACATTGACTTTTCAGTTCTTCACAGATATTTGCATTGACTTTGAGGGCCTTTGTTGCAGTGAAAGGACAAAAATACAATTCACTTTGAAGTTATGAGGATTTCTTTCTTTTTTTCTTTCTTTCTTTCTTTCTTTCTTTCTTTCTTTCTTTCTTTCTTTCTTTCTTTCTTTCTTTCT
>JANHGL010000426.1:0-14049 GCA_024611195.1 Ceyx melanurus | reverse complement strand
ATTTTTTATATATTTCCCTCTTCAACTTAAGTTTTAGCAGGAGTTCCTTGCTCAACCATGCAGGTCTCCTAATTGACCTAGACTTGGTCTAGGTGATCCTGCTCAGGCAGGGGGGTTGGACTAGATGATCTTCTAGGTCCCTTCCAGCTCCTAATATCTATGAATCTATGAACTGAAGACCCTTGTAGAAGATCCCAGAAGCATTGTGGCACATGGGAGATCCTTGCTAAACGCAGACTGTCTGTCCTTTGGTTGTAGACAGATAGTATTGTGTACTGTAGAGGTGTCTCCATGAGGGAGCAAGTGTAAGTTTGAATTTCTTGGGTGAGCAGAGGGAAGGAGGAAGCCAGTTTGAAACTCCATATACCCTGTAGTGCTGTATGCTTTTACTACAGGCAGGATTTTCAAGGCCACCATGAATATATAAGCAGGAAATATATTGCTTTCTGGTATTACTCAATGGGGTTGAGGAAAAGTCCCAACCCAGCACTTTCTCCTAGGAAAACTTAAGTGGTTCAACTAGCAGTGAAAAACTCCAGTTCTCCTGGCCACATTTCCCTGGACAGCATTCTCCAGCTTTGTCTTCCAGTGGGCCAAAAGCAGTGGTGAAGCTGGCATTGCACCATGCTCCAGCTCTGTCTCAAAGGGGTTCTGGCTCTTAACAAAGCCTGGTGAAGATAATCAGGCGTGTCCTAGTTTGCATTTGCACAGGGCAAAGGGAGGCAGGAGCAGTGACAAGGACAGCAATGCATCCTGTTGTCTCAGGGCCCATAGCAATTCCACATTAACCATTAGGTTCCCCAGATTAACACTGGGAAAGCCACAACCTGGCATCTTCACCTGCTCTGATGGGAAGCTTAGCATTAAGGGAAAATTTAGGAATTCCTGGATTTTCTCCCAGGACCAAGGAAAATATGCTCCCTATACCCACCTTCCGGCATCTCAGTTTATTTTGATGGTTACTGTCGAAAACAGTCACCATGTTCTGGTGGCAAAAGATCATCTTGTAGCCATCATCCACCAGAATTGACCATGTAAGCTGCTTGTGATGCAGAGAGTAGAAGCCCATGGCCCCTGCCCTCTCTGCACTCCCAGGTTGGTTTGATTCAGGATTGTGTAGCAAGAGGAGTGATCAGTGTCCTTTTATTAACAGTGCCCTGATTATCAGCATACTCATTCTGAGCACCAAAATGATGTTGACTCCAGTAATGCTCCAGAGAAGTGTGTCCTACCTAATACAAACCAGTCTATCAGCAGTGGGAACTTCAGAGGTGTTCATCATACAGAAATAGTGGAAATGTAATGTGGGGGAAAAAACAAACAAAGAAAGAAACAAACAAAATCCAACAACAACAAAAAAACCCAGCAAAAACCTCTTGGTTAGAGGGAGCAGCTGTTTTATTTCCTGAGTAAGTCAGCTGTGCTTGAACATGAAGGTCACCATTGGGGGGGTGGAACAAACAAACCAACACCAAAAAAAAAAAGAAAAAGCACAAAAAATGGAAACTGGTGAATCCAGTGAGACTTGGATTACAGTTTCTTAGATGTGGGTCAGAGAGGGGAGAGCTTTCAGCAGTGATTTGCACTCTTCGAATAAAGGCTTTAGGACTTTGCTCCACTTCAAAGAAAAGATGCCCAGCCTGAGTGCAGCCCCTCCTTGTCACAGCAGACAGACAGGAGCAGTATCATCACTGCTCACATGTAAGCAGGAGCAAGAGACTTACACCTCTCCTCCACTGCTGAAAACTTGCAGGGGAGATTTCAAAACACGGCACAAAGATTTAGCTACCTGGTTTCCACTGAATGTAGTAGCAGCTGAAGAGAAAAAATCACCACTGAATGTAGTAGCAGCTGAAGAGGCAAATCACCAAGCAGATCTTCCCCAGACTCCCTCCCTCCTCCCCCAGAGGCACTGCTCTGTTATGGCTTGAGGTGCCTGTCAGAGATTCAGGAAGGACATGTGGCAGCTAAGCTCATCTTGCACCTCTGCTGCTTCTCATCAGTGCAGGAACTCAGCAACTGACAAACTGCAGCCCTGGGATATGGGTTTTGACATCTCCAGCAAGAGAGTGATCCTTCCCTGGCACCTGCACCAGCAGAGACCCACCCTCTCTGTGGGCTCTTGTACAGTGAAGTAATGACCTTGTGCTGAATAACCCTCTGGCTTATTCTTGCAGACTTTTAAACTCTGGTCAGCTCTGGCACCTCCAGAAAAGCTTGACACATTGATGCTCCTCTTCAGGTTCTGGAGTCTCTTTGCTGCTTCCTCATCTCAGGCAATTTGGATTGGTGGGTACATCCCTGGCTGATGTAGACTGCAAGTTGGTCCTTTCACTTCAGTAGCACTGAGCTATTTTCAGAGCGGCTGAGACCTGCCTGAGCTGCTCACCACATTTCACCTGGTGGCCTTTGCTGGCAGCCCCACTCTGTAACACCAAAATTGCTATTTTGTCAGACCAAGCAACTGGACACCTCCTTCTGCAAAACCCTCCTTCCACAGCCCCCTGAAAGCTCTGGGTTGCCCCCAGCTGCCTTCATCTCTTGCTGGACTCACACAGCTGCCCTCCATCTCCACCCATAGCCCACAGCTAAAATAAATACCTGCTGCTGCTTGACTGCTCTTACACCACTTCACAAAGGTGTAGAATAGGGCATTAACACTCCCCTTTAAAGAGCTCCTGTCTGTATTTTATTTTATCTGCAATGGTAAAATAAATCACAACAGCACTATGATGTTTTAGAGCATTTATTTTCCTGAACAATAGCTTAAAGTAGAAAAATGCTACTATCTCCACTATGTTCTCTACATTTCACCCTAATCTGAGTTTGTAACATTTCTGTTTTGTCTTCCTTTCCCCCTTTTTTGAGGACATGGTTTACAGTAAATTCCAATATGTAGAATACTGGTAAACTTATATTTTTAAATGCAAACTTCCCAGAGGTGAAATGTTCCTGATTTGCAAAGGTATCAGAAAATGCATTTGCATCCTTGACATTTTCTGCATTAGAATAAAAAGTCCTTCCAAGGGAATAGGGCTTGAAACACAGATATTGTGCAATAGGAACAGGAAAAAAAAGGAAATAGATTCATTAAACCTCGTTTGCACTCTTGCATTAGAAATCATGTAAAGATTTCAGAAAAACAAAACCCAAACTAAAACACCCAAGATGCAATTTTAGTGTCAGTCCAGGGCTACAAAAATAGACCTCAAATCTTGGAGGAAGGACAAATTTATTGAAATTAAATACTCTGCTCAGCTTTACCATGACCAAAGGATGCTAAGCCTTCAAGTAGGTGCCACTGGGTCAGCATGGCAAAGGAAGCCTTCTCAGAGAGGACTGGCTTGTCCTCTCCAGACAGTTCAGAAGGATCAGATGTTGGGAGCAGGGACATCTGGAGATTGCAGAGCTGCTGCTGGGAGGGAGCACTCTACACACAGAGATGTGCTGGATTCCAATGTGCTGGCCACATTCCTATCCCACTTCATTTCTGGACAATTTGGTCCTGATATCCTGCTGAGTATCAGGAGCAAAGCCTGCTGACCCAGGCACCCAGCTGCCTACATAATACAGGCATCACATGAGTTAGAGAGTCTTAAGGCTGCAATTAAATACACAACCAGGACTGATTAACTGGAAAATAATTCTTATCTGTAAATGGAAGAAAGTACTTCACTCACTGCACGTGTTAAGGCAGTGATGGGGATCAGAAGAAAGCTTGGCACAGCCGAACTGCCTTCCCTCAGGACTCAAGGACACCTTTAACCTTAGGGGAAAATCAGTGCTAGGACACTATCAAAGCCAGGAGCTCTTGGGGAGAGCCCACACAGGAAGGAAAATTTTATTCCTCTGGTGTTTTCTTCATATTTGGAGCTCGTTTTGGCAACATGTCATTGAAGAGCAGTGTATAGACAGAAATAAAACTGCAATCTTCACTTATCTCGGTGGTGCTGTTCTAATAGAAATGTATTGTCATCTCACAGGGAGAGACCCTGGTGTTAACATGAGAATAATAGCAAAGAAAGGGGCTAAACTATTTATTTCTTCTCCTTTTATTCATTTTGGAGGCTATCTTCTCCTGTGTCTCTGACTGAGGACAGCTTGAGATGCTGAAGTCGGTTAATTGTTATGAATCCCTGGAGCATTATTGCAAGCCATGTGAAAACACCGAAGGGAGCAGTAATCACCTGTGATTCTGGTGATAATATTAATCCTATAAAATGGAGGGAATCATCAGTCTGAGGAGCACATGGGAGCAGTTTATTAATCTACAGTGAACCTTCTCAATACCAAGGGGCCAGATGCAGTCCTTTGGGCTGAGGTGGGGCTTATCTTTTGAAAATCACTCAGCTCTGATTTAGAGACACCAGTGGCTGGAGAACTGAAGGATACTGGCAGAGATAAAGCAGAATGAGCCCCTGGCCAAGCATGTGAGGGTATCATTAAATAGTTGCTTGTGTCACTGCGTCCTAAACGGTGGCACTGAGGTAATTGATGCAAAGTTGTCTTTAACCTGGTAAAACTGTGCAATGACACCCCTTTGCAGTGAAAACCAGCACTAAGCAGGGCTGGGAGGTAAGAGTTCAGGGTATAACAGTGGAGTGGCCTATATGACTGCATACCACATTTGGTAGGTCTGAGATGTGCCTTGGTCATCACAATCAGATCACAACAGTCAGAACACCAGAGGGAAATGAAGATGTTTCTTTCAGGCTTATGCCATGGACTTTGTTTAGATGGATGAGGTGGCCTGATCTCATGCCTACAAGTAGTCAAGGAGCATGAGAAGTCAGTGCTGCATAAAATGTTCTCATTCTTTCTCCTTGCCCTGCAAATTTGTAGCTCTTGATTAAATCCCTTTTCAGAGGGGAGCATTACAAGGCTCCTACATGCTTTCACAGGCAAAGACCTCTATGCTCCTTCTGTGTTTTCATTCTTACATCAGCCTCTGCCCACTGAATAACAGTAATTGGATGTATTTAAATAGCACTGCTCATTATTGTTTGGCCAGTAATCAGACAATTCTCCCATTCCCTGCAACCTGACTGCCATGTGCCACAGAAGAAGCACAGCTTCTCTGCTCCCACCTGTGTCCCCTCATGTCTCCACCCTGCCCAAGTTGGGTGTGCAAATTTTATTCCATTGGTACCAAGTTTTCTCTCCCTCTGTGGCCAATGGGTCACTGGGGGTACCCTGGGGCAACCTTGAGCTGTTTGTTGGGACAGTAATTGCCTACAGAGGCAAAGGGCTTGTTCAGAGGCAATGGGGATAATCCACTGTGCCACTTCAATTTCTTAATGCCTGGGATTGAACACTGGGAACAAAACACTATTTAGATATCTTCCCAGTTGCATTCTGGCTGGCAGGTGGAGACCAAGTAGCCTTGGTGTGTTGACTCTTGGAGATGTATAGGCAGTGTTGGTTGCATCTACAAAAGCCTGGATGTTGGATGCAGAGGTGGACACCAATGGTCTTGGGTCTGACTATGGGTCAGAGTCACTTGGGCAAGGACTACCATCCTCTTACAGGCATTGGTGTTTGCTCAAGTAGACATGTTTTAGGAGAAATGGGATTCCTGCCTGGTACAGCAGATTTGTTCTGGATATCTCTGTGGTCTTTCATCTTTGCTCCCATCACTTGCTAAAAAGAAAGAGGTGGGGGTAAAACCCCATCACCAATCTGAGCTCAGAAGCAGCAGCAAATGATCTGGATCACCATTCAGATGTAGATATCAGGCCAATAACAAGTATTTTTCAACAGCCCATTGGCCACACATATTAGAATGAGCTGTGCCCTATCTCTTTATTATGAGGAATAGATACACTTGCAGAAATCAGAATCCATTTCCCAGTCATTCATGAGTGTGTAGGAAAAGAAAGGGGGAGGGGAAGCAACAGACTAAATACACCTGGTAATTCATTTGCTGTGAATAATTTGAACAGATCATGTGACGGATATATCTTAGTAATTTATCCTGGGGGTGAAATTTGAAGGTGCTGCAGACTGGGTGTGCTCCAGAGCAGGCCCTCCCTTTAACGTTTGCCTCCCTTATCCCAGTATAAATGTTTATGGCCATATTTGGAACAAGATATAAGATATGCTTCATCTAAATCTTCCATTAATTGTGATTTCTGGAATCTCCTGACAGCTAAATTACCCCCAGTTCAGGAAATAATAAAAATAATCCCCAATTCAGAAAAGACAGAGATTTACTGGAGAGAGTCCAGCATAGGGCCACCAAGATGATTAAGGGAGTGGAATATCTCCCTTCTGAGGAGAGTCTGAGAGAGCTGGGGCTCTTTAGCCTGGAGGAGACTGAGGGGGGACCTCATCAATGTCTATCAATATGTTAAAGGTGAGTGTAGGGAGGATGGAGCCAGACTCTTCTCAGTGTCATCCAATGACAGGACGAGAGGCAATGGGTGCAAGTTGGAGCACAAAAGGTTTAGGGTAAACACAAGAAAAAACTTTTTCACAGTAAGCTCTGGAACGGGCTGCCCAGGGAGGTTGTGGAGTCTCCATCTCTGGAGACATTCAAGACCCGCCTGGATGTGTTCCTGTGTGACTTGGTCTAGGTGATCCTGCTGTGACAGGGGGGTTGGACTAGATGATCTTCTAGATCCCTTCCAATCCCTAACATTCTGTGATTCTGTGATATTATGAAATTATTCCCCACAGAATACTTGTCTCAAGGGTTAAGAAAGCGTTACTGAGAATGCCCTCTCATTTGGCTAGGCAGGTTGAAATACAGTTGACTTTCATCTCCAACCCTCATAAAGAATAAGCAGCTGCTGCAGAGATGGGCACCTTGTAAATAATTGCAATAAATAAATAATGAAGCGGGCACATTTCTGCTATAGACATGTCTCTGTGCAAGAGCTGGCTGCTGGGCACTGACCTCACAGGACTGTGTCTTGAGGAGCTGCACATGCTTCTGAGCTCTGCCCTGGAGCAGTTGGTTTGCCCTCATGTGGCTCCTGGGGAGTGTTCCCTACAATTTTGGCCAAGGTTATTGGAGTTTTTCCTTGTGGGTTGCAAAAGAGTAATTTTCTGGAACCTGGCCCCAGTGTGTTAGTCGGCAGAATAGTTAATGTGCAGCTACTCCATAACTCATGTTTTGTGTCACCATATTTTAACTGTAGGATTTTGTCTTCTGGCACTACCAGATTGTGATGGATTTCATTGTTTTTGGTGTTAAAATTCAGGGAGATTTTTCCATCAAATATATTTGTATTTGTTTCCAGAAACAAATGATTAGCATTAGTATTCATTAGTATTCATGTTAACAATTGATAAAGGACTCACTACCATAATATCTGTGCATAGCACACAAAATTCAATTAAAAATACAATAATTTCCTCAAGACATGATCATATAATCTGTACTGTCCTCCAAAATGAGTTCCTGAGACTTCTCCCAAAGTTTACTGCCGAGGGATCTTTTTGCCAGCGAAAAAGGACCCAGAGTCAAGGATGCTGCAGTTAAATGAGTGGGAGCAGTCTGGGGAGAGTTGGAGAGGGAATGTGCAATGCAAACCAGGAATACTTTTTGGTAACACCAGGCCAGTGGCAGCCCTGCTTCCAATCATTGTGTCCTTCAGCAGAGTTGGTGTGTCTTAATAAGGCTCCATGCCCCATCAGGATGGTTCAAGAGACTGGGGTCTTCTCCATCCAAATGGTTTGTCACCTCCATCCCTCAGACTGACTTACTATTTGGAGTCTATCAGTGATGTTTTCCTCTCTCCTGGTTCTGCAGATTTTTTTCACAGCTTTTTCAGCAGAAGATCAATCTGACACCCAAGGAAGGTGCTGGAGACTGGCATGGCTGGAAACAACAGCCCTGCTGCTTCCTCTTGAAGAATGGCTTATGCAGTCCTAGAGAGGACAATGGAGGAATCTTTCCCTTACTGCTGAGGACGCACTGACAGATTCCTCACTAGAATATGGTGTCTGACATGGCATTTAACTTGCAGCTAACATCCCAGAGTAAACAACCAGTTTACACAGAGTGTGGATGTAATATGTGGGCACCTTCACTGCTCAGAGGCATATGGCATTACCCTACTCTCTTGAGCCTCTGAGGACCAGGATGAGGGTGAGCCAGTAAGAAGGTTTACCTCTAAGATAGCATCACAAACCTCCAGCAAACAACAAAAAGCATTTCAGAGGCACCTGGGCTCCTGTAAAGCAGTGTTCATATGGAAGTTGTTGCATTTTTCACATAGTATGGGTGGGTACCTGTTTTGTGGTTTTCCTGAATCTGGTTCACTTGGTGAGCTCAGCAGCAGTGTTGAATTTTCAATAAACAATAGAACTGATTGGCTGTTGAGGGCTTGTTTCACCAGTTCAATCCAAAGCTGTGTTTGCCAGACAGGCTTGACTGTTGGTATTGATATTGACGGCTAACCAGCAATCAGTATAAATATTTGATGTACGTTGCACAGAGTGGTCTAGAGGGGCATGGTCTCGGATTTGAGTCAGAAGAGCATCTGTAACAAATAGTTGTTTCTTACTATTATGGAGCATCTCTTTCTTACTGAGGAATCTCTTACAACCATGGTCCATCTTCAGCAATTCAGGACTTCAATGACTTGCTTAAAACCTCACTATGTGCTCTGGAGGTTATCCAGATCATTTTGAACCCCATGACGGATGCCTTCTCCAGGTTTATGGCAGTCAACACTTGGACATCAGCACTCCTAGAGTCCTACCTTTGTGCTGGGAATATGTCATGGGGAAGAAATGGACTTCAGTGCTTAAAATATCACAGCACACCCCTGGAGCTTCACCCTGAGACATTGATAACAGTTGTGTAAATAGTGAGAAGAGGTCTGGTGTTCCTCCAGTAAGATAAATTGGCTATTCTTCAGACCTTTGATGGGCCTTAAGTATTACCTTCTCTCAGGCTTTGTATGACTATGTTTAGCTGGAGTGCCATACAAGTGTATGTGAGAAGAGCAGGGAGGAAACTGGATATCTCTGACATGATTTGGTTGACAAAGGTGAGAAATTAAATGTGAGGTTAACCATTCTGTGGATCTGGCTGTGTGTGTGTGGGCAGATCTTCCACTAGACTGGGCATGTTGACCAAAAAAAGGCAGTTTTGATTTTAAAAATCTAACTCTGTCTTGTGTGATGGTGCCAGATCCAAAATAGAGTGGACACAAATTGAGCTGCCCTTCACTAAAATAACAGATGCTCCTTGGCAGCGCTATGTTAATGGTCGGACTTATTAACCTAAAGGTCTCTTCTAGCATAAACAATTCTATGATTACATGATTCTATTATTTGATTGCTGAATCTCAGAGCACTTCAGTGCTCAGGAACATCTGTGGTTTTAAACACCATTTTGAAGGCATACACTGTGCCTTTAAACACTATTAATCTTATTCAGCTATCCAAATGCAAAATGCAGTATTTGGGGATGAGACATCACTGCTGGACTCCAAAAAAATGAGTTGATCAGAGAGAACCCCAAATCTATGAACTTGTGCTGGGATTACATAAATCAATAGAAAGAGTATTTTCCTTTGTATTTGCATCTTGACCAGACCTCTGCTTTTCATGTTAACTGTACTAGGATAGTAACAATGAAATAATACTTTGGAGTGTATCCTTTGTTTGTAGAATACAGCAGTTGGTCATGTTTTTCTGAGATCCATGTGCTTTCCACACGTAGCTTTCTACTAATGTCAGTGACTGAGAAAAAAAGCTCACATGAAATACCAAACGCTGGAGGTTGCTTCCCTATATTACCCCAAGCTTTTAATCCAGCCTTGGACCATTCTCTGTGTTTCACCATGCTAGGAATAATAACACTTCTGTGCTTCATCCTGAACCAGGGAGGATGGTTGTATTACAACTGATGAAGCCACCAGCCTCCCCAGAAACAGAGATGGGTGAGTACCTGATATAAATGGTTCAGCCTTGGCACTTTTCTTAAAAGTTGCTGTTTCTATTTCAGAGCTCATGTGCCTGAAAGCCTGTTCGGTTTGGTTTTTTTGGGGGGGAATTTGGTTGTTTTGGGTTTTTTTCTGAATCTATCAGTTGGTCTAATAAAAGATACTACCTTTTCTTACAAACCTGCTCTGCATTTCTGAGCTTAGGTTGTTTATCCTTCACTACATGCTGCTGGCAATGGCTGAGGCTCCCTGGCCATACAATATCTAGGAAGCTAATTCTGTGTCAAACCCTGGGTTTACATGCATGGCTACAGTGATTATAATTATTTACTGGACAGGCTCATCAGCTCTCCCTCCTGATGCTATTGCTGAAGAGAAAGCAAATTATGATCTCCATGGACCCTTCCCTGGCGACATGGAAGATGAAATTTGTGCCCAAGGATTTCATAAGGCTCTGCAGCATGAGTCTTCCCAGCATAGAAGAATCTTGCTGAGTTTCCACTTGGCTATTTCTCACCCTGGAAAAGGATGAAACACTCTTTAGCCATTCCTTAAATGTTATTGAAGAGCTAATGTTGTTAATGAAAGGCCAGAAGGTGGCACAGAGATGGCACTGTCCCAGGAGTCTCCTGCAGGGATTGCACCCAGAGACCCTTTGTGGGTCCTGTGGAGCCCAAGCTATTGTCTGACTATCTGGGCAGTTTTAGTGCTCTCTGCCACAGTGTTATGCATTTCACAGTGACAGCAATGTCCCCAAGTGGCTACAGACCTGGCTGCAGTCAGTATTGCTCAATGCAGAACTTCCACATGAACACAGTTTTATCTTCTGGGAAGGCTGCTGTAATTCAAGGCACAAAATCATGATGTAAGACAGTCCCACTCGCTCACTAATGAAGACCTTCACCCCCACTCCAAAGGCTGTGAAAAGACCTTCAGAAGTAAAATGCACTGGACCTGCCCATAGTGTCAGCAAGTGACAGGATTCCCAGCATTGGTGGCTTCCCAGGGTGACTGGCTGCATTGAAGGGTTACCACCTGCAGAGAGCTTGAGGCAAGAGGGAAATCCTCCAGTACAAGAATATATATCGCCTTCTTCATTAATAGCTGACTACAAAATTAAAAAAAAAAAAAAAAATTAAAATGCTGAAAAAAATAATTAAAAGATCAACTGAGAAATTAGTTATGTAAATGCATATTTCACTGTGTTAAAGGATGTGGTATTTCACAGAATCACAGAATGTTAGGGATTGGAAGGGACCTAGAAGATCATCTAGTCCAACCCCCCTGCCACAGCAGGATCACCTAGACTAAGTCACCCAGGAGCACATCCAGGCATGTCTTGAATTTATAGGAGATCATGTAGTATCATGAACAAATAAAATGAGCATAACAAAAATTCAGTTTTGAAAGGGCTGTAAACTTCAGCTTCAGGGTATAAACCAGGTCCTAATTAATGGGACCTGTGAGGAATCTTTATTTTTTGTAGCAAGTTATTCCACAGTTCTCTCCCACAGAGCTTGGTGCCTATCCTGGAAGCATCACTTGTTGGCCAGTGTGAGAATGCAGATGCTGGGCAAACAAGATCATGGAATGATCCAATCTGAAGTATCTAGTACTGCTACTGTCATCTGTCATGTATGTAAAAGGTAGTGTGTCACCTTCTCTATTAAATTTCTCTATGCAGAAGGCTATATTGGTGTAACTACATGTAGCTGTAGCTTCATGAATGTTTTTCTCAGAGTAATGGGGGAACTGAACAAGAAACACTGCAAACATGCTCAGAGATTAACTGGTAAGTATGTAGTCTATTCCATGCAGTATCTGTGAACACATCAGTACTGCATGCTTGTATGAGATAGTGTGTGCATATATTTTATTAAATATGCCGCTCAGAAAATATTATTTGATGTCATGAGATTAAATGGGTCTTTTTTTTTTTTTTTTTATTATGTGGCACATGCATGATGGGATTCCTCCACAGAGGAGGAAGAAGGTGAAGGCAGAAATACAGCTCTATTTATGTTGATATTAGATCTCGAACTACATGATCTTATCTAATTTAAAGTTACTCCAAATGAACTATCTCCAAGAATATTATTTTAATATTTCAGTATCATGCCATTCTTATCTTTCTGCATTACCATGATATCATTCAGGAATAAAAATCTGACTATTAGTTTTGATGTCTAAACAAGGTGGTGAGGAGAAATGGATTTCAGTTACTGCCCTGGAAATCATTGTTGTTAAGAAAAAAAAAAAAAAAAAAAAGGGTTTGTTTACAGAGTTTATAAAATCCATCCTTGGGTATGTACAACTGCAACAGATGCCCTTCCAGGACAGGTGAGTTAGGTAAAAATGGAAATATTTCAGGATGGAAGCATAAGCCTCTTGAAATCCTTCTTATCCTCTCTCTTTTTATTTTCCTTTTTTTTTTTTTTTTCTTTTTTAACGGGAGCATATATAGAATGTAAATGAACAAAATACGCACAAAAATGCCTCGAGCTGATCAGAAAGTGTGTTATGCATCAAGGCAAAGGCACCATGAATCAAGGCTGCTGATTTTTATAACATTAGTATTGCGAAGAAACATTAACTGATTGGAAAGACTTTTCGGGAGAAGGCAGAGCCTGCTAGCCTTCACTCCATTCCGAACGTCCGAACGATTTGTCTTGCTATCCAGATTTTTGAGAACGATGCCATGTTTCCCTCGTTTAATCTTCGAGAGGAATGACGAATGATATAATTTCCCCCCAGCGAAGAACCTGAGAATAAACACTGAAAACAAAGGGAGTTTTGTATTTAAAACGGCAGAGGGGAAAACACAATATACTGTGGGGAGGGGTCGGAAGAAGTGGTGCCAGTGTGAGTTTAACCGCGGATGCTAAGCGAGGCCGCGCACTCCTGTCCACGACATCTCCGCGGGGCAGAGTGCCGACATCCAGGGCCGCTGGTACCACTTCTTCCACGGAACAAATGGGGTGAAAAATAAGTTTCCATGCGTGTTAGCCTACCGCATCCAAGCCCGCAGGTTCCTGACAGGCGGACAGCACTCGTGCATCCCCGCCCCGTCTGCGGCGAGCGCCCCGACGGGGCTACAGGGGTCACGCGTGGCACGGAGATCCCCAAGGGGGGGTGAACGTAGCAGGCGTCCGTGAAAAGTGCAGCTGGGGGAAGGGACCTTCTGCGCCCTCCTTTTTTTTGTTTGTTTTTTTGTTTGTTTGTTTTGTCGTGGTTTTTTTTGGGGGGGGGTGGGGGTGGTGTTTTTGTTTGTTTGGCTGTTTGGTTGGTTTTTTGTCCTGCGCGGGTCCTGTATGCATGCAGTGGCTGCGGAGGGGGCGAGAGGAGGGGAGGTTTGGTGAAGTCCTCGCTGGAAAGCGGAAATTTTCCCGAGGAAGGTCCAGTGCCGTCAGTCTCTGCTCTGAGCATGAGGTTCTCTGCGAGGGCTGAGAAATTAGCGGTGCATTTTTGGGCACAACGAAAAAAAACACTGGGGTGGCACTGACGGCAGCAGAGCCAAAGTCTCCGGCGCTGCCGGCCCCATCCAGGTGAGCGAACTCTAAATCATGCTCTCTTCTTTTTCCTCCTACTCTCCCTCCTCCTCCTCCTCCGCGGCCCCGCACGCACACGGCTCTGCTGGGAATTTTACTGCAAGCAGAAAGGAAAAAAACCCAAGAAATAAGGTCGACGGTTGTTTATACTATTATTTTTTGGAGGAGGGGGAATAGGTAGGTACCCACCGATAGCAGCACTCCGGCACGGAGCGGATCGCGGCGGCAGCTGCTTCCCGCCGCACGGGAGGCGAAGTTACCGGTGGAACGGCGACCGTGCCCAGGCGTGGCGTACAGAGGGAGCCCGGAAGAGTTGGGACAGTCACCCTCCCGTCCGTCCCAGGGAGCCTCCCCCCGCCGTTCAGTCCGCCCGACTTCTTGTATTTCTTCCCGGTCGCTCTCGGAAACGAGAAGGCGGGGGTAGGGGATAACCCGGCGGGGGCTTTCTAGATCAGGTTTGTTAACCAAAGCAGGTGCTAAAAACCAATAAGCCTGGAACAAACGCGGTCCCCCTCGGGACCCGGTACAATTGTTTCCATTTAATAAATATTTTTCCCCACGGGCGTTTCGTGTGAGGCAGGCAATTATTCAAAGCAAGC
>JANHGL010000425.1:8714-21705 GCA_024611195.1 Ceyx melanurus | reverse complement strand
CAAGCTGGGTGTTGTGGCGGGCCAACCCCCCCAGTCTCCCCTTTTCCTTCTCTTCGGGGTTTGTTGGTTGGTGGATTTTGTTTTTTGTTTTTTTTTTTTTTTTTTTTTCCCCCCTCCTCACAAATGACTGAAACCCCCGCGGCGGGAGCCGGAAAGTTTGGCGTCGCTGCCCCGGGGCTGCGGGGACGGGGCTCGGGGGCTCGGGTCCCGCAGCCGCCTCAGCGGCCCGGATTCGGGGGGGCGGTCCCGCTGAGCTCGCCCGGGAAACAGAAGCCCAGCCGCGGTTGTGTCTGGGTGGCGGCAGGTGAAGCTGCGCTGGCAGCCGCAGCAGGAGGCGGCTCCCGGGCTGGGGGGCTCTGCTGAAACCCACGAGGTCTCCCGGGGTTTAGGGGGGAACAGAGCGGAGGGAGAAATCTGCCCCGCGCTACCAGACTGCCTTCCCTCATAGCTTTTTGTCTTGTCTTTCAGGGAGGGAGTTGCTTTCCCGTAATAGTAAAGGAACGTGAAACTGACTGAAAATGCAGCAGCAGCAGCCCCGTTAGTCGCAGCCTGACTCTTTCTGCTTAATGTTGGTTTCTTTGTCATCAGGTCTGCTAAAAAAATGACAGAATATAAACTTGTTGTCGTTGGAGCTGGTGGTGTAGGCAAGAGTGCTTTGACAATACAGCTGATTCAGAACCACTTTGTGGATGAATATGACCCGACAATAGAGGTAAACAATTTAATCTTATCCTTTTTTAGTGCAGGGCTATTAGGAACAATGGTAGTTGGTTACTTTTGGATGCTTGCTACCAAAACATAGGACAAGGCTTTATGTTAAATGAGCTCAAAGGTAATGGTCAGCATGGGACCAGAATCGTGCTGTCCTGCTGTATCTGGCTTTGTTTGGCTGCACCCCCAGAAAATTAACAATTCTGATCAATTAAAGTGTGGTGTTGATTGCCATGTTTTGTTGTACAGTTTAGATGCATGTTCTTGGTGACAAAGCATGTGCCAAATTCACCAAAACTTAGTGGCTTTGCAGGCAACCTCTTCTCTGTGAATTTCTGTTTGATGTCCAGGTGGGAAAATTGGGAGTTCTGAAATGTATGTGTCAAACTTTCTCAGCATCTATCTCTAGGATCTGTTTTATATGGTGAGAAAGGTGCCCTAGAATTACACTGAATGAAGTAAAACTTTGAAGCCTGATTTTTTATTTTTTACCTTTTTTTTTTTTTTCCCTACAAAAGGAACTTTGAAGGATGTTGGTCTTTGTAATACTTATAATCATCTGGATTTTTCTTAGGTTAGGGTTTATGCATTATTTCTTAAGTTAGGCTTGTGCTTTGCAGAAGTTACTGTGGAGGCTCTACATGAGATGTTGTTTCTGTTAGGAACACAGAAACCTAAATGCCATTACTAAATCACTCGAGGGACTTTGCTAATCAACAAGCTGAGTAATTTGAGCAATTACAAGTACATTTTAATAGAAAATAAAATGAAAACACAGTTCCTTATAGAGAGAACCTCCAATCCCAGAAGTGTGGCTTTTCTTTGGCAACGTGGAGGGTGACTGTAACACTAGTGTGGTGCAGAATAAGTGTTTTCTGACAGCAAAGAAACCCTTTAATGGGTTTTACCAGACTCCACAACTTGTTGCATGCCTTAGGATTAATCCTCCTGCAACACTGTGCCACTGCTGCCTTGGAAATTCAGAAATATTAAGAATAGAGGAGAATCTTCCCCCTTAGGAGGTGAATCTCCAGTGTGTGTGTGCACACAGTGCAACCATCATGTAGGGAAGCTTGTAAGGAAGAAAAAGAGAGTTTTAAGAAGTGGTGTGTGATGTGGAGATGGTAAATAATGATGGTTGCAGTGGTTCAGCAGTGTCACTACCAGTGTTTCTCCAGTATTACTGTCTCTTTCATTGGCACAGCTGTTGCCAAAACACTGATTTTTTTTCCTCACAGATAAAAAAAGCTATTTTTTTTTGGGGTAAACAGAGGAAAGAGCTCAGTGCTGGTTATCTATAGTGGAGTCTATAACTACAGGGTTATTAAATAATAATTCCTGGGATTCAACTTCAACACTTAGAAAATTCCCATGTTGTGAAGACATGCAATTGAAGGGGGGGGGGGGGGGGAATACACTAGTTACTTGACCACAGAGGTGTTTATAATGCTGATGTTACTGTTTTCAGCAGAATAGACTCGATGCAACAAATAACTTTGCTTGGAAAATGTCAAATTTCATGGCCTGCTTGAGAATTTTATTGGTTTACATCTGAGCATAGCAGAAGATGAGAGGCACGGGGAGGAATTAAGATGTTTGGGTGGATGCTGTTATTAAAATGTGTATGCTTTGTATGTGTCACATACTTCCATATCTTATTTGAAGTAGATGTCCAAGCACAGATCTATAGCTATAGAGCATTTTTAAGTGGTTTTTTAACTGTACTAACTCTTGTAAATCTGGCCTGATCCCCAGAACAGTTGGGCCAGTGCCCTCTACTGGTTAAGGTTTTGCTAAATATTTTTTTTTTTGCTATCTTCTAACCTATCATTTTAATGTTGTTTTGCTTTTTTACTACATCTTCAGCATGTTTTCGTGCTAAATACATGTTATTTTTTAACTGAGAAAATACAACTTTCCTTGTAGGCTGTCAGAGGTTTGTTTTTTTTCAATTGGATAAGCAAAATCCCTCAGCTAATTTAGGAATACTGATGTTTAAGTCTGTGTTCTTAAATGACCTGTGCACCTGTGAAACTTCCACCAGTGCATAGTAACAGCTGAGTTTAGGAGCTGGGATCTTTTAACATTCACTGGTACAATGGATTCTTACAAACCAGTAGTTGCTGAGATGGGATTTATTCAGCAGTGAGTTTGGGGTTTAGCTAAATTCCATGTACAGCATAGAGCTGAGGTTCCCTGTCACATTTACTGAGCAGTGCTTGTGAGCAGATGCAGTTACACCTTTAGCATAATCCATGTTTTCTGAAATGCTAATAAAAGCAGGTTAAGTGATGAATAAAATCAGAATATATATATATATATTTTTTTAATATAGATATGCTGAGACAATTGTTTGTCACAGCCCAGGTTGGTTTGCAGGAGGTAACACTTGCCTTGGGTATATTTCCACTGGTGTTCACCATGGTGGGAGTGGAGGTTCCAGCAGCCTGAGCTTTTAATGTGGTGCCTCAGTTTTCTTTCCCACAGTGACAAATGTGATTTCAAGTTTGATGTTGTTTGTTGTTTTTTTTCTGAGGGGTGGGGAGGCAAAACCACAAAGTGATGATTATTTCAGTAGCTTGGAAATAAATAAGTCTGAATTTTCTTTCCATGTCTCTTTTCCCTGTGCCTTAAATCCACTTTCTAGTTAGGGACAGTTTTCTCTCTGGAAGGGGGCAAAATATCTTTTTTTTTATATTTTTATTTTATTTTTTAACCCGTGTGGTGCATCATTGCTGCTGCCACCAAGGTAGACATTCTAAAGCCAGCAGTTCTTAAAATGGATTTTCTCTTCTCTTAAAAATCATTTTATGTGCTGAAAGTTACTTAAAGCTTTTGTTTAGATCTCACTTGAGGGGAATCTTATTTTCCTTTGAAGTTCTAAAATGTAAAGGAATAAATACAGGCTTTTCAAGAACTGCTTTTCATAGTACAAAACTAGCAGCCAAATTGCAAGAAGAGAAAAAGTGAGCTTTGGAAATATGCCTGGAACAGTGACAGCAGCTCTCCTCCTGCTCCACTGTCAGCTGTGACAAAGATATCCTAGGACATGGATCTGATACTGAATTTAAGTGAATTGGAGTGAATGTGTCTTTTTTTTTTTTTTTTCTTTTAAGCTTTTAATTCTTTTAATAATTTAAATGTCATCCAGACCCAAGAGAAGTGTGAGATGACAGAGTTTGTTTAGTTGAAGCTGGTGGTTCCACACTTACCTCCTGCTTGTTATTTCAGTGTGAGCAGCAAAATAGAAGAGGAGGAGGGTGTTTTGTGAGAACACAAGGAGGGAGGTGTGCTGTGCCTCAGAAGATCATTCTAAATTCATTTTGAAGTTGACTAAAATTGTATCTTGAATTCTTTTCATTCCCTTCCCAGTAGCTTGGGTTCAGTTCTCTGTGGTGTTCTTTTAGCAGCAGTGCTGTCTTAATTTCTAGCTAAGAGAGCTGAAAGGCAATGCCAACATTTTGTGTTTACCTTTTATTTCTTACAGATTCCCTGAGAATAATTCATGCAACTGCCCAGTGACTTATTTTTAAAGGTTATTGATATGGTTTTAGATCCAACATTTAGATAGTTATAGAAGTTATTGGAAAGTAATGCTTATGATCTTATCACTACAACTATGAGCTCACAGAAGCCTGGCACCAAAAAGAGCTGTAAAGAGAGACTCATATCTTGATGCTTGGGACTTTGTACAGATTTTAAGCCTCCTGAATCACTGACCTGAAAACTTTGAATGGATAGCATTGAAATCCCTTCTTTCAACATCTCTGTGAACCAGCTCATCAGGACTTTGATATCAATCTGTTGCTCTGTCTTTGCTAGAAAAGCCTGAACCTTGAATATATCAACTGTATTTTGGTGACTTAAATATAATTCATTATATGCACCTGCTTAGGCACACAAAACAGATTTTCTGTCCCAAACACTGAAGACATTTTATACTGTCAGTGGTGCAGATTTTTTTGAGTTGTCTTTGTTTTATTTCATGTGGTGGTGTGGCACAGTGCTTTCATAAAAATTGTACTTAAATTCACTTAAGCTTAAGCAAAGCCAAACCTTTTTATCAGGATTTTAAGGGTTTTTTTTGTTGCTTTGTTTTTGTTCTGCTCATCTGTTAACAGAGACAAAGGGAAGGTGCTTTTGATCAGGATCCAAATTTGACCTTTTGTGTAAAATAAGAACCCTGCACAACTTCTGTGTGTGCACATGTACTATTGCTCACTCAACACCCTGGATATAGATAAGAACATGTCCTTCCAGTCATCTTTCCACTTCTGAATTACTGAATACATGTAAATACAGGACATGATTTTCCTCCTGTCATTTGCCCACCTGTCAAGTGGGTTTTCATTTCAGTGATGTTTGATTGCTAGTAAACAACTTCAGTACCTCCTGAGCTGTAAGTGTTGGAAATCTTACCTGTTTGTGCTTAACCAAGGTCTGATTGTTCTTCTCTTCTTAGGATTCCTACAGGAAGCAAGTAGTAATTGATGGAGAAACCTGTCTCTTGGATATTCTTGATACAGCAGGTCAAGAAGAATACAGTGCAATGAGGGACCAGTATATGAGAACAGGAGAAGGTTTCCTGTGTGTATTTGCTATAAACAACACAAAATCTTTTGAAGATATTCACCATTATAGGTGTGTATATGGAAAGATAATCTTGTCTTAGATGTGGAAGAGCAAGCAACCCATCCTGGGTGATGGAATAATCTCTTCTGAAATGGTGTCTGAGGGCAAACTGGCAATTTCTAGTGTAAACTAATATGACTTCAGTATTTCTGGGTATTAACAGTGAAGACTTATCTAAAGGTACACTATTCCTGGTCCATAGATTACATTTTATGTCTAGAAGGAAAAACCTGGGCAGTTGGCATTGTACAGGCAATGTCAATCATTAGTTTTCTCTGAAGTGGAGGGGAAATACCTCTGGAATGTTACTAGAAGAGTGAGTGACACATGAGACACAAAACCAGCACTCCAGGGTGACTGGCTAAAAATCAACCTGTTAGTAATTTCTTTATGTTGTCTTTTAAAAGAATTACTTACAATTAGACACTTAGAAATAGAGTTTCTGGTGGCTGTCATGCCAGATCAATTATAACTTCCCTTACTATGATACTGAATTATCCTGGGGGAGATCAGTATTGTGAATGAGGACACTTTCAAGACTCTCTAGTTTGTATTTCAGGTGGGCTAGCCATCCTTTATATACATTTCATTGCCTATAAAATGTTCTGAGTGAGCCTTTTGGTACTGGTGACTTCAAAACAAAACCCAGCAAGAAATAAGTTAGCACAGTAGGATCACAAATGAAAACCACCTATTTCTTGTTTGAGATTCTTGACAAGTGCATCTAACTAGTATTTCAAGATGCTTTCAAACTGGTGTTTAAATGACTCTTATTAAGTTTCTCTCTGTAGTCAACTAGACTGCTGGTCTTCAAAGTTTAAAAAAAAAGGTGTCTAAATGCAGAGCTTTTAATGCTGACTTCAGTAAAAAACAACCAACCAGACAAAACCCCAAAACAAACAAAACAACACCACCACCACACACAAACCAAAAACAAACCAAATTCAATAGTTATTTGCAAAATGTCAGTCTCTGTTTTGTTTTGAACAAATAAGATGATAAATTTGATGGGGACAGGATTGGTCAATTTTGGTTTGGGGTTTTTGTTTTTTTTTAATAGTGCATGTGCAGTGAATTAACATATTCCAATATAATTCTTTATGTTTGGGGTTTGTTTTTTTGTTTGTTTTAAAATTACCATATAAACTATTAATACTTATTAATGCAATGTGTCTCTTTATAGGGAACAAATAAAGAGAGTTAAAGACTCTGAAGATGTCCCAATGGTGCTAGTAGGAAACAAATGTGATTTGCCTTCCAGAACAGTAGATACAAAACAAGCTCAGGATTTAGCAAGAAGTTATGGAATTCCTTTCATTGAAACATCAGCAAAGACAAGACAGGTAAAGCTCAAAACTTACCAGCTGCAAATGCAGAACTCTCAATTATCATAATGCTTCTTATTCTAGGTGTTGATGATTGCTTGGCCATATCAATAGATCATTTCTCCAGAGTAGAGATTCTTGTGATGTCTCCTCTTTCTGTCAACTGGGTGAGGACTGAGGTGGTTAATTAATGAGTGATTTGCTTCAGTTAAACAAACTCACTGTGACCTGTCCTGCTGTTACTCTTCACTCTCAGGCAGTTGCAGCATTGTGATAGGTTTTAATAGACTAAAAAGCACTTTTGCTTAGAGGTGAAATGCTAGTTTTTTTCCTCAGCCAGAAGATGAAGTAACCAGGTTGTTAGTTTATTCTGGTTTAAGCCTTTTCCTTAGTAACAGAAGCTTTTCTCAGAGGCATTGATTGAGTGTCAGTGGGATATGCCTGGAACACCTTTTCATGGCTTAATTGCTTGTGTGAAATGTTGCTCTCCTAAGACTGAAGAGCTCTCCCTTGGCTTATTGTCCCCCCCCTGGTGCAGGAGGCAGCTGTTGGGGTGCTTCACTCAGGGGTTGCTAGGGTGAAGGCAAGCTGTGCAGCACCAGCATCTGCTTCTGTACTTCTGGGAGAAGGCATTTTCATTTTGAAAAAATGCTGGGTTGTGGTTTGTCTTTTTAGAGTAGACTTCCCATCAATACAAATGGGATCAGGCTTGAGTGGCTGGAGAGCTCATACTCTGCATAGTTCCATTCCAGTGAGGAGGCAGCAATTGGGAGTACCAGAAGGCAGCAAATAAGAGCAGAATACTGCAGAGTAACTACTCAGTGTAGCTGCTGAACAGATTCAGCTGTATTGATTGACAGAATGTCCTTGCAGACAGTAAGTTCTATTTGGGATGTACTCATTTCCAGTATTAATGCAAATTTGCTCCACAACCCCAGTTTTGATCAAGCTGAAACCTGGACTAATAAATAAAACTTCAGAGATAAATCAAAGGAATACCAGCTCCTGGAACAAAAGCTCTGTTAGGTAGGAATATAAAGCCAGAACTGCACAGCTTTAATGGCTGAGACAGGCTCCAAGAGAGTTCTGAAGTGGACTGAATAATTCCAGTGTTCTTCTTTGGAAGGCCCTGTATCAGTGGCTGTAATTAGGATTTTTCAGTCACACTGTCATATATAAAATACATATGCATATATATCCACATTTCCTTTCAAAGAAACTTTTAAAATTAGGGGATTTAAACCATTCTGCTGTGGCCCATGAACTATATTTTTTTTTATTGGGCAGAATTCAGTCATTGACTAAAAATAAATACAACAAACTCCATTCCTCTCTGGTTAGGTGCAGAACTTCCAAGCAGTACAAATGTAGCTGAAGGTCTGGTAACTTCTGGAGACTTTAGAAAGTCTGAAATAAATAGAACTAGGAAGCTGCTTTTCCTTTCCTGGCTGCACCTCCCAGCACACCCCTGTTGAAGGGGCCCATCTGTGCACCTCACTTCTGCTGCAGCTCAGAGAATCAGGAAGGTTTCTGGGGGGGGGAACCAGAGGAGGTGAAAATGGAGAGGAGTTGCCCATGTTTTGGTTGTTAAGATGATGGTGGTGTGTGCTCATGTGTAGGGATGTCTTGGTTCCATCTAAGTCTGTTGAGAAGATTTTGAAAATTCATAGACAAGGTCAAAGCCATGAAGGAGAAAAGCACTAAGATGCAGCACAGAAAGAAGTTGTTCTAAAAGCTAAGCATTATTTGCTTTTATTTGGTTTTGCCTGGCCATGAAGACATTGTGTTTTCATCCAAATCCATGTGAATTTTCATCCAAATCATTAATGGATTCTACAGCTTGGGTGTAAGGATGGAGATTATTATTTTTTTTTTAATCAGTTGACAGACTGAAACAAAATTCCATGTGATTTATGAAAGGTAGTGAGTATTTAAATGCTCAGTGGGCCTGTGAGTTACAAAAAGAGAGGCTGTAAGGCTGTACCCCAAGTTAACTGTAGGATTTTCTTTTCCTTGGAACACCTCAACTGTCCTGCTAGTATGGAATGCAAAGGAAAAGCAGTTATGGGCCTTGTCAGCATGGTGAAGGATTCCCTGACCTGTGAGAAAACACCCTGTGTTTAATGTATATAACAATGTGGTTAATGAAGAAATTAAATCATCCAACGTGCCATTTTGGGGAGATTTGTTTAATGATACTGTGTGTGTGTCACTCCATTTTGGATTGATGTGCACAGTGGGTGGAATTCAGGTAGGACAGACAGCTGTCACTGTCACTTCTTGACTGTGGAGTGATTAACTCTGTGACTGGAAAGTGGTTTTGTGCAGTATTTGGAATTTACTGATGTGTGTCTGGTATCATAAGATAACAACATGACCAGTTTAACACCCCCTCCATCCCCTGGCTGAACTGTAGTCACTGTTTCCAAACAGTCCTTTGCAATATTTTATCTGTTTTAAAGACAAAATATATATATTTAAAATACATATTTTGAAGAAAATATATAACCTTAACCTAGGAGCTAGTAGATGGTTTTTTTTGCAGTTTTCTGTGTTCTGACCTGACCCCTACAAGGCTTTTTTTGCATAGGGAGTGCTTGTCTGTGTTCTTTTTGCTGGTGCCCTCATGAATAGTTAGTTTTGACAGCTGGTCAAGTGTATGAGGATGGACACAGAACACTTGATATGTCAAGGTTAACTTCCATTAGTTTCCTTCAAGTGCTATTTGCAGAAATAGAATATGTGAGAATTCCTGTTTGTACTTGGGTCTGTATTTGAAATAGTCTTTCTCTCCACACAGCCATATTTTAAATGGAATGTTTGTCTGTCTCCTCTTAGGAGTCAAAAGCATCTTGAAAACATTCTCTTGAGGTCGTGGCTTCTTTGGGCTGCTTAGATTTTTGCAGTAGTAAATATCTGCCAAAGGATAATTTTGCTTTGAGTTCTGCCAGTTAAAATCTGGTTTAATCATATTTTAGATGTATGGTCTATGCTCATTCAAAGAAGTACTGAAGAATCTTAAAAGAAATCAGTATTAAAGTGAATTCTGAAGTTTAAGGCTGGCATCTGGCTCTTTAAAATATCACCTTGTGCTGATGAAATGAGTGAGAGTGCAGACTTCCAGAATAGCTTCTTTCAACAGGATTTGTGAGACTGTTTCTTGGTGGTGGCAGTAGCAACAATTTCTTTTCTCACTCTTGTCTGTGTCTCTTCCTCTCTCTGCATTGCTAAAGCCAATGACAGGCCATGCTGATGATGGGCAAGTTGGCAGTGTTGGCTGAAGAACTGTTGCCTGATCATTCATCTGAAAGCTCCACAATCAATTGATCTATTTCTACTGCAAAACAGTAGATTTGCAAAAACATTTGTCTTTTTTCATATAGCCTGTGCTTTGTCTCAGCACCTAATCAGTGTTTACCTCAGGAATATACTTCTATTCCTTCCATGAAAACACAGAAGTATGAGCTTTACTTGGGTTTTGTTGGTTTTGAATGGCTTTGTACTTTTTGCAGGCACTCAGAATTACCTCATCAGTATTTCACTACCTCTGAACAGGGCAGCATGGTCTCTAGACCAGAGAAATGCAGCCCAAGAAAGAAACCTCATGAAATGTTTACATGAAAGCAGCTGTAGCTCAGAGGAACACTCAGCTAAGCAGCAACACACCCAACCAGTCCAGTGCTTCTGCTCCTGATGGAGATGTCCCAGCTCTGTCCTCAACCAACTGCCATAATCCAACCCTAACCATGTCTGGCCTCTGAGGCTTGTGAGCTCCAGCATCCTTAAAACAGCTAATAAATAATAATTTTTTAAAAATCCCAACAAAAAATAACCACCAAAAAGAAAACCCAACCCCACAACAAAAGGAGAGTGTCAAGGGAGACTGTTAAGAGTAAGTCTTAAATGCATTAACCATTTAATGTTTTAATTCATTTAATTCTGTGAACTGCACAGTTCACAGAATGACTCTCTGGCAGCAGATACTGGCTTGTTGGTGGTGTTGGGTGTAAAATGTGATGAGTTAGACAAATAATTTATGGAGAATCTGCCAAATGCAAAGATATCATTAGTTTAAAATAGCAGATGATACAAATTCAAGCTGGGGCTGTGCCCTTTTTATGCTGCATTTGCTTAAAGCTACCTTCAGATCTCAGTTTGGGTTTTTTCCCCACTCATTGTGCCTTCATCTCCAGGCAGGCTAAGCACAGAGGGTGCACACAGGTGTGAGTTTTGTATCTGTAAATACACCCCTGCCCACAGGAGTGTGTGAAGATTCAGTAACACGAGTGGTGTTTCAGCACAGTGTGCAATGGAAGAAAATCATGGTTTTTTTGTCTGCTACCTTGCACAGAAAAAAGGAGAGCTAGTTATTCACAATAATTGGTGATTAATAAATTCTGAGTGTGTTACCAGCCAGGAAATGTACCGGTAAGAATTGAAAATACATAAATGGAGATTCATATGTTTCTCTCAAGTAAAGCTCATAATTTCAGTGGTTTTCTGGCCTTTTTTTTCCCTTGCCATGGGAACCCCAGCATGTCTCTGATGAAGCAGTGTTTAAGGAGTTGTGTTTTGCAATGCAGAGAGTGGAGGATGCTTTTTATACATTGGTGCGAGAGATCCGACAGTACAGAGTGAAAAAAATCAGCAAAGAAGAAAAGGCTCCAGGGTGCATGAAAATTAAAAAATGCCTTGTAATGTGACAGGGTAAGTTTTACAAACCACTTGCCAAATCAAAATGATTGACAGCAAATTGCAAATCTGAGATTGTGATGGTTAAGCAGTGACATCATTTAAGAGACAGAACCAGAGATTTCAATATTGCAGTCCTCAATAATGTTTCTAGCAAATACCCAAGTAATGTGGATTTTTGTTTCATGGGGTTTCAAATAAAGTACTTAAGTTTTTAATGCATATCAAGGTCTCTGTGAAATGGAGAGGAGTTTTGAGTGTGAAGAAGTTAGGAGGAGAAAGTTTTATTACAGATACTCTTGCAGTGATGAATACTGAGTGAATCTTCAGGTTTATGGACTGAGGAGAAAGGGTATAATATAGAATATTTATAGCCCTCAGATGCAGGAGTGCTTCTGATCCAGCAAAGCAGTGTTGGGCCAGCAGCTGTCATAGAGGATTTTATAGTTCTCTGGCCTGCCCTTATGCCCTGATATTTTTTCCATTGTTTTCCCTCAGCTTATAAAATGTACTCTTTCCACTTCAAGAAACACAGTTTTCTTTAATGCTGTTAGTGATCCTTATTTGGACAAAATGCTCAGGTTTCACTTATTTTTCAAGAGCCCTTTGGAGGAGTGGGGCAGGAGCAACAGTGAAGTAAAACTGGAGGAGGGAGGGGGATGAAACCAAAACCAACAAGAACAAAAGCACCAAAAAAACCCAATATCCAAGTTGTCCCAGCTTTGTTTTGTATCTGTATACTCCCATCTAAGAAGAAAAGGGAAGAAAAACTGTCATTTAATTTAGGAGTGCTGGTCTAAATCATTGTGTTCTTTGGCCAAAGCATCAAAATAGCTCCTTGCATATGTTACTATCCAATAATTCTTTACCTCTGAGCACAGGAGTGTGGCTTGTTACTCATCTTTCTCCAAGAGAAAAGGAATTTCTTGCTGTCTAAAAGTAAAAGCTGTTATTTTTTCAGGGTGTTTCTACACACTTCAGAATGTCTTGCAGAGAGGTGGTGGGATTTGACTTGTATCCTAAAGAGACTGTCACAACTGTAGGAATAGTCCCCCCATAAGGAGCTTTATTGCCCTTTGCAGGGGAATTGGATTTTTACTAGATGTGCTCAGGCTTACTGTATTTTCAGTCTTTCTGTAATAAATGACTGCTCCACAATAATTCTTTACATGCTTCCTTTAAAAATACACACTCTGTGATCTGTTTGATACTTTGCAAGAAACTGCAAACTGAAGTTACAAAGCTCCCTGGTCTTGCAACCAGATATCAATAAAATTAATGAAATTGTTCAGGTTGGAAAAGACCTTTATGATCTTCAAGTCCAGCTGTTAACCCAGCACTGCCAGGTCCACCACAAAACCACATCTCCATGTGTTTGGGGTGGTGACTCAGCCACTTCTCTCAGCAGCCTGTTTCAGGGCATGGCAGATTTTGGGGTGAACAGATTTTTCCTGCTGTGCAATCTCAGCCTCCCCAGGCCCAACTTGAGGCCAGTTCCTCTTGGCCAAGAAGGCAGCTAGAAGGAGTGACTGATCCCACCTCACTAAAACCTCCTTTCAGGGGCTGTGGAGAGGGGTGATGTCTGCTGGGAACCCCACTTCCTTCAGCTGCTCCTTGTAAGACCTTTTTAT
>JANHGL010000424.1:0-15908 GCA_024611195.1 Ceyx melanurus | reverse complement strand
GCCTGAGCAGGAAGGGTGGAGGTGTCAATAGGGCCTGAGCGGGAAGGGTGGGGGTGTCAGGATGCCTGAGCAGGAAGGGTGGAGGTGTCAGGATGCCTGAGCAGGAAGGGTGGGGCTGTCAGGATGCCTGAGCAGGAAGGGTGGGGGTGTCAGGATGCCTGAGCAGGAAGGGCACCCAGTGGAGCAGTCGGGGCAGAAGCTCGTGGAGACCCTCTGGGGAAGGAGGACAGAAATGGCCTGGGGTTGTGAAGGGAGAAGACCCCTCACAAAATCTAGGGTGAGTTTCATTATTTGTTTTTTTCCCTTTTCCTCTCTGTCTGCACAGAGCACCCTGGCACTGCGATGGAGAAAACGAAGCAGTGAATGCCCAGCAAACCCCCGAAAAGGTGCCAGCCTGCAGCCAGGGGTGCAAACAACCCAGAGCAGACCCCTGCCCAAGGAATCCAGACTGCCTCTGGGATGCAGCTCCCTTCATCCTCCAGCAGAGCCCAGCAGACAGAGCCCAGCTGCTCCCCAGGGCAGCTCGGCTTGGCCCTGCACAACTGGAGCCCCCCAAATCCCCCCGTCCTTATTTAGCACAGCAGCAGAACTGGAGCCCCCCAAATCCCCCGTCCTTATTTATGAGAGCAGCTGAGCAGCCCTTGCACAGCCCGGACTCGTTGGAGTTTCTGCCGGGCACTCTGAAGCAAAGCAGAGAGCTGGCTGTGTCTGAGCAGCTCTGCTCACAGACAGGGCTGCTGCTAACTCCCCGAGCCACAACACATCAACCATTTTAATAATCCCATTAGCTGGGCAGCTCCTCAGCATCACACCAGAGGGTCTAGAATAACAAGCTTATATAAAAGCCCTAGTTATATTAAATATTAAAGTATTGTTAAATATTAAAACAAGGATTCTAGAAGATAGAAGCGAAGCAGCAGCCACAGCCCGTTCTGTGATTTCTCTTCATTCTGTCTCAGAGTGTTTTGTAACAGAAATGGCCCAGGTGCTTATGAAAATACAAAGGATAATAACTGTCACTTAATTACAGCATTAACCATTGACTTCCTGCTGACAGAAGAGACAACAGGCCCCAGTAATTTGTATTTGCTTGGCAAAATCATCTTTTTTTGTCCTGAGTGTGTTATAGTCAACAGAACAGAAAAATGAGCAGGGGCACCAGAGGCCAAGCCCTGTGAGGGTGAGGAGCAGCCTTTTATCTCTGTATGTCTAGTGGGACTGCAAGCCCGGGTCTACCTCACAAAGGTGCAAGACAAGGCAGGTGGAAGTCTGTGGAGCCTTTTACCATTAAATCCAACCATCCTTTCCTTCCTAAGTTGTATTACGTGGGGAAAAAAGGTACCTGACGTCACCCAAAGGAAGTTATTCTCCTGAGCTTTTGTTTCTGGTGCAGTTTCATATTTTTCCCCTCAGAAATGACTCTCATAAACATATGTAAGCGTGGAAACCAGTCAGCACCCACAGATCGGGATGGATTCGCCAGGCCAGATAGAGGACAAACCCACTGGTACCTCTGCTCTGAGCAGCACAGGGTCAGGAGCACAGACAATGGTCTCTAATAAATACAGCTGAATCCTGCATAACACAGGCAGGGAGATTTGAGAGAGGAAAGCATCAAGAAAATATTTAGGTAATTTACTGACGAAATCATTATAAAATGGAAAAGCACGGCAGATGCTTTACCTCCCAAAACTCTCTTAAAACTAGCAAGCACTTACTGTTTCTCCTTGCAACACTCCTCTACCCTTGGAGCACCACGTTAAGGAAAATTAAGAGCAGAGGGGATGATTTATTGAGGAGATTCAGTGAAGGTGGAGCCGTCACCCACCCACTTGAGCTGGGTCAGCTCCACAGAAGATCATTTTCTGGCTGTTTTCTCCTCTGTTCCTATTTTTTTCTGCGATTTCAAGAGCAAACCCCTAAGGGGACAGTGCCTTAGGTCATCCATTCCTTACTTCATAGCAGGCAACCAACTGTCCACGTTCCCCTGCAGCCCTGGAGACGCAGCTGCTGCAGCCCACCCTGCGGGGCCACACGTGCTCTGAGCAGGGGGCACACAGGGGTGCCCACTGCCCCCGAGGTGGCTCCCTGGGCACAGACAGTGCCCCTGCAGTCCTCACACACCTGCCACAGGCAGGTCTTGGGGCCCTCCTGGAAACAAGGAGCAGGCCACGTGAGGCCAGGAGCTGCTATGGCTAGGAAAAGGCTACGGCCATTCGCCCTTTATTGCAGGGTTTTCTTACTGAGGGTGAAATATAAAATACAATTAAGCTCTCAAAGGAGCTGTTCTCTGCCTGAAGGGCTGTCCGGGGTGCTTTGTAAAGCCCTCTGGTGACCCACCACAGCTAAGGACACCACGTGCAGAGACCAGAATAGAGCAGCTGGAAATTGAACAGCATTTCCAAGAGACTTCTCTTTTCTACTGTTTCGTGTGTCACTTTTAGCATGACAGAAGAAGCCAAGGATAGCCCTGATAGCTGCTCATACCAGCACGGAGAGGCACTTTAGACAGAGGGAGCCACCAGCTGTGTGGAGACAGTGAGCTCCTCAGGTACACACACTGAAGCAATGACAAAGCATATGGTGTTTACTACCTGGCACTGATTCGGTACCAGGCGTGCCCAGCCTCCACCAACAGAGCAGCAGTGGGCAGGGGAGCTCACGTCCCACCAGCCTTTACACCAGAGCTGCTTCCAGCAGCAGGGTTTGATGCAGCAGAACTGGGTAAAGCATCAGATCCATCACCAGCAGTGACTGGAACCACACGTGCAACACCCTGCCCAGCTCTGGCTGCTCCTGGCCCTGCACAGAACCCTGCACGGAACCCTGCCTGTGTGCTTGTGGGCACCCGTGGCCCTGGCAGCACCTCACTGGGCACTGCCATGGGAGCTGGGAGCCCTGAAGAGCCAGGTTCAGATGACTTCTCTAATATTTCAGTTTATTGAAACTTAAGTGCACTGGAGAAGCCCAAAGCACAGCACTGGCTTTTGGATACTCAGTATCCAAAAATAGGGAGTATTTTATAAAGGAGAGGTTGCCTCTGACCCCAAGCAGCCATCTTTAATTGATTTTTGACAGAGATGAGTGTCTGTCACTCGGGAAGTCTGGAGGTTTATTGGTGGGTCTCTCGTTCAGGTACCTCCACCCCTCCTGGGTGCATCCCTCACTGCCCAGGCTGCACAGCACCAGTAACTGGAATACCCAATCACTGGCAGGAGGCACTGTGTGAAAGACACCTCTGCCTGTTCTTTCTCTTTCCTTCTCTGTCTCCCTTCTGAATCCTGCTCAGAGCCGAGCAGTTATAACCTGATTAATTAAGGTGGCCACTGTGCAGATGATGTGAATTGGGTTATAAGCTGAGCCATTAATAACCATCAGAGGCAGGAGCAGGAGCTGGCACAGGCAGTGCCTCTCCTCCTGTCCCAGAGCATCTCCTGGCCCTGGGGCTTTGTGGGGTCCTGAGCTGCACCCCGGGGAAACCAGCCCTGCAGCTCCCGACCAGCACAGGGCTCTCGGCACCAGCTTTTGGGGATAACACCCACTGGGACCACACAGACCTCCGACATACCCCACCAAGGGTACTTTACACCCTTACTGGGTATTGTGAACATGAAGGACACATGGAATTCAACAGTATTTATCTCCCCAGCCTGGAAATGTGAGTGCAGTTGGAATCTCCCTGTGCACGTCACATCTCATTCATTTCCTTTCCTGTCCTCCCTTACTCCCTGCATCCACCCTGAGCCTGCAGACTGACACAGCCCCGGCAGATTTACCCCAGGACAAGAGTTTACCTTCATTTTGACCTCACCTTGCTCCACATTCCCCACAGCACCCTTTAAACGAGGTGCCACATGCTGCTGGCAAGGCTTTTTGGAACATTTTAGTGCTGTAAAAGCAGGATCTGGGCACTCCGAGCTGGACAGGGGCCATCCCAGCACAGATCCCCGTGACTCTTGGAGAGAGGCCACAAGAACTGCAGCATCTGTGCTCAAGCACAGAATGTGCTGCAACCCTCTCCAGCCCTGAAAACATGCCTGGAATGCTTTTCTTTTTCCTTCCTATTTTTGGTTGGTTTTTTTTGTTGGCTGGTTTGGGGTTTTCTTGTTGCTTTGTTTGGCTTGGGGTTTCTTGGTTTGCTTTTGTTTGCTAACAAGTGCTGTGGCTTCTCTCCCAGGGATGGCTGGTGTTCTGCAGACCTGTATATTCAGAGATGCTGCCATGCTAGCTGGGGAAGCACAGGATGACTCTGATGGGGATTCTCCAATTAGAGACCCGGGCTGGTGCACTTTTTAACTCTGAGCTGCCACAGAAGAGAGTTTCACAATCCAAACATCAACAAGTTGCTTGCTGGGAACCTCCAAGAAGAGTCACCCTGGGGAGGGTGGTGATAACTGAAGGGCTCCTCCCCAAAGCCACTGTAGGTGCCACCACCAAGGGGTGAGAGCACACTGCCTGCACAGGGCTCCTTTGGCTGGCACACCGAACCCAGCTGCTGGGTGCTCACCTCCACCCCAGCTCACAGCCTGCATCACAACAGCCTGTGCAACACAGAACCAGGGGCCGTGGGTTTGAGCTCCTCACCCCAAAGCCGAGGCTGAGGCACACCAGCCCTTAGTGGGGCTGGCTGACAAAGGGAATGGCTGAGCTCCCAGCCCACGGATAATCCCTGCTCAATTACCTCCCATTTGCTGGCACAGCCATCCAGACTGCTGGTGACAGTGACAGGCCTGCAGACACGCTGCCTCGGGGCAATTAAAGCATAAAAAGGGCTCCTCTTGAAGGCTAACACTCGAGTCACTTACAATCTGATGCAACAAGATCGTTTCTGCACGATACTCTCCTTTTGCTTTGAGAGCAAGAAAAAGCCCCTGACGAGAGATTTTGGGCAGCACCCCGAGCTGGTGTAAAGCATCTGAGCTGGTGTCCAGCATCCTACCCCCCTGAACTGGTGTGCAGCATCCTATCACCCCAGCTGGTGTCCAGCATCCTATACTGACTGGAAACCCGAGTGTACTGGAAGCCTTCACACCTGCAGCCACTCCCACAGGTCACACACAGGCTGGTTTCCCTGCTGCTCAGAGCTACCACCTCCAGAGCAGCCCCAGCGCAGCCTCTCCCCATCCCCGTGCGAGCATCTCCGGCGACACAGAAGCGCCTGCAGGCAGAGGGAGCTCTGGCTCTGCAGAACAGCTCGGCTCACATGCCCGGGACACCCGCTATGACTGGATCATAGGCTGAAAGTTTGACCAAGTAACAACACAGTCCAGCTTCTAAATGACACCCAAACTAAACAGATGCGCTCGAAGAACTGCATCTGATAATGGTTATAACAATTAACAGGCCTGTAAGCAGTTGCTGTTAAAACTCTGCAGGCACTAGCACTTGTGTGAACAGTTTCCCAGTGACCAGTACCATGCTGCTGCTCACTGTTTAAGATGTATTAAGTACTGTTTGTTTTGACCTCCAACCTACCTGAACTAAAATTAGAGTTCTCTTTGATGTTCCAGGTGAAGAGTTGTCGTTTGCTCTTGGTTCTACACATATTCAAAAGAGAGGAGCAAAAAGACTACCAGTGGTGATTACAGTGCCAGCATAATCACACCGGATTATGGAGATAAATTACATTAAAGCTTTTACAGCACGCTTAAAACCTTCTGACAGTAAGACACGTGCTAGAACAACAGCTGGAGAACAGCTGGATGCTTGAGACAAAAAGTACTGCAGCAGAGTAATAAATCACGAAACCTGCACGCCTGGCACAGCGACTCATGGGGGAAGAATCGCCCAGTACAAAGCGTAATAAAGAGAGGTGCCAAGAAGGGGCCGTGTCTGCCAGTAATAATTTGAAGTGGAAATATAATCACACACAATATATATGATAAATAATGTGAGACAAGGTCTCGAGAGACAAAGGTAAATAATAAATTTTAGTGGAAGCAAGGATTTACGCCGAGGCTGTGAAATAAAACCAGAGAGATACTGTAAATATTGTCCATTCCAGACTACGACTTTAATCTCTCAGACAAACAACCTCCGAGGACCCTGTGTATTCTACAGGCCTGGGACCAGCACGTTTTCTGTCTCAAGTTCCACAATAACACACACACCTCCAGCCAGCAGCCACCAAGTTCTGAGAGGAAGGATGCCTTTGACAATAAACAATGAGTAAATAAATAATTAATCTAAGAACAGGCTATTCCCACATTAAACCCTTGGGAAGCAAGCCACAGGCAAGGGAAAGCCTCCCCAGAGCAGAGGCTGGGACTGCCCAGCCAGGACAAATGCCAGGGCAGACACTGCTGGAGAACAGCCAGCTCTGCACCACCCCACCCACTGCTGCTGGAGACCCCCAGAGACACAGCACGGCCCTGGGCCTCTGCCAAGGACCAGGTGACACCAGCCTGGGACACCCCCCTGGACCAGAGGGATCTCCATCACCCTCAGGAGCTGGTGACCCTCTGTCCAGTAGCACCGGCTGCCCTCGCTGGGATCTGCAGCCATCTCCATTCCAGGGCCCGACTCCAGCCCCACTCCAGTGCCATGGACAAGAAGCAGGAGCCTTCAGATGTCACACGAAGCACAAGAAACAGACACTCGTGCAAAGCAATTTGTGTAGCTCTCTCAAGCAGGCAACAGAGACCAGTTGCCTGAGCCTCAGACATAACGAGACAGCTTCAAAGCCATCATTAAACCTGGGGCCCAGAGCTCAGTGCTGATTGAAATCTGCCTAATTGGTTCTATCAGTAAACAGGCAGGGACTAGAAAGGGAAAATATTTAGGGTAAGCAAGTGGCCTAGAAAAATCCAAAGCTCCAGTAAAAATGTAGATGCATGTTGCAGAAAAGTCATTTTTTTGTCCCCAATCTGAACGAGGGGCTGGGCAGCTCACACCAGCAAGGTGAGGTGTGTGTGGGCACCTGGGGAGCCCAGCAAGTGTGCAAGGGGAGCAGCTCCCTGGCCCCTGGAGCACAACCCAGCTCCCTGCCCCACTCACAGGGCTTCCCTGGCACCTTCCCTGGCCATTGGCTGCTGACCTGCCCTCTGCACCCAGGAGTTCTGGCTCATCCCAGAGCTGCTCTGTGTCTCCAACAGGAGCAATGTCATCAGGGGATGTGCAGAGATCCCAGAGAGTGCTGCTGGCTGGGGAGGAGGGAGGGCTTTGCCTCTCCTCTCACACACCCATTGTTCCCCTTTCTTCACAGGACAAGCAAAGGGCAAACCTCTTTTGAGCAGAAATGGCGTTCGTGTAAAGGGCCAACAACTGACAATTCTCAGAAATTAACACCCAAGCACTGGTTACTGGAAACACATTATTACCAGGTCGTTACTAAAAGATGTAACTTCTACATCACACACTGGTATTTATACTTCATTACATTGAAGGGACTCATTATATTTAAAGGATTATCTCCACCGCCTTGCCCTGTTCGAAGCAATAAATGGCTGCCAACTTTGGTTAATGGCCACGAGGAACTCCAGGCATTTAATCAATCTCAATATATTTTTTTTTATTGCTAATATTCTACCAAGGGCTTACTCCTGTTATAAAACAAATGATGGATCAAAAATAAAAATAAAATCAAACTGTTCTTCCCTCCTACGGGAAACTGCAATCTAAGGCAGGGCTGAATTTTCAAGGGATGTAATTTTGAGTGGCATGTGTGGAGAGAGATTAACATTTAACACCTGAGGCACAGTTTCCCAAATTACCCATGCAAAAATGTGCGTGCAATTGCATACCACCGAGTAATGACCTGATCTGCATACACCAGGAAACATGGGGCCGTTGCTTCAGTGGACCTTCAGTGCCATTGGAAGGGTCTGCCCTCTGCAGGAGGGAATGGTCAGAGGAGCTCAGAGAAGGACAGGGAATGAAAGCTCTGGAGAGCTGGAACCACTCTGCTGCTGCGGGATGAGGTGATGGGAAACACAAAGACATTTCACTGTTGGTTGTGGCCGTGTGGGATTAGCTGTGTACCAATCTGTGTTGAGCTTCCAAGGAAACAAAGCATTCCCTTCGAGGAGATTTGATTTTGGCTTAGATGAGATTTTCCTTTATTGTATTTTGCCCCACTGAACAGGTGAGTTAGAGGACCGAGCACAGAAACTGTATTTCAACACTTCCCCATTATAATTAATTCAGTGGGCTCCGTACACAAGATGAACAACAATGAAAAGGGGTTATTGACCAGAAGCAATTCAAGAGTTATGCCAGTAAAAAAAATCTATAAGGAAAAACTAAAGAGAACACTGAGAGGTACCACTGCATAAAAACTGTCTTCTTGAGAATTGATTGTTTTGGAGAAGGGAACAGAAGTGTCTGCAGCAGTTTAATACCCTGTTTCCCTGGGACAGGGAGCTGTGCTGGCTGGGAAGAGAAGGGGACAGCCGTGGAGCAGCACGGAGCCTGGCAGTGCTGGGACCCAGTCCTGAGCTGCCTTTAGTGAGTTTCTTGGTGTCACCCAGAGCGAGCTGGAGAGTGCAGGCAGGAGGCTGCCCAGTGCCAGGGGCTGTCACTAATTAACTCCTGTTGCAGTGCTGTGTGCTCAGAGGCGAGGCTGTGCCCAGGGATGAGCTGTGCCTTCACCAACGGGGACTCCTTTTCTGAGAGGCAGAGCAGCCCCCAGCCCCCTGACTTCCCTGCCTGGGAAGCCTGCACCCCCCCCTGCACTCAGCCCTATTGATCCCTAAACTCTCCCGTGCTGCTCCACAACAGCATCTGAGAGCAGCAAAGCACTGCAGGCCTCCAGCTAGGGTACAGCTCATAACCATGCTCACTTACAGCTTCTCCCAGCCACACTGGGGCAATAATTACACATTCTCAGCAGAAAGGAGACGGGCTGCTCCCCGGGGGAGGGACACAGCCCTTCTCAGCACAGCACAGGAACCCGTTCAGAGCAACTGAAAATGCAACGCCCCATGTAAAAAGTAAAGCTAAAAGTCATCCTGGCACCGAAACACTGTCCAAGTGCTGTGCTGCCCAGGGGAATTAGCCCAGCTCCTCAACACACACCCATGTTTGTCCTGAGCTGTGTTTGCTAACAGCAGCATCCACAGGCAGTATTTGTAAATAATTGAGCTGTGCAGTGGAATTGCTGCAAAGAGCAAGGCAATGGTGTCACACTGAGCTCCCAGTGCCACTCGGGCAGGGGCACACCCCCCTGGGCTGCTGCACAGCCTGGCAGCTGCCCCTCACCAGCACTGCTCTGAACCCTTCATCACTTCCTACCTGCAGTTCCTATTTCACAGGCATTCAGAGTCCAGAGCTGAGCCTCTTAGGCTGAGAAGATTTTAAAGACTTCCTCTGTCATTCATTTATTGTCCTTTAATATTAATTTGCATCACCAGAGAACCTGACACCTGTCAGAAGAACAAGCCTTTCAACCTGGAGAGATACTATGAATTTGTAACTGACACACTTGGACTTGGGAAGAAAAAGCAATTTATTATTTTTTTTAAAAGGAATGCATAATGAAAAAAGAATCCTGGCTGAGCTTTCTCCATTAATGGTGGTGGTTTAAGTGATTGGAATAGAAAATCTTTGCACTAACCACGTTTAAAAGTAATTGCAGAGAAAGGGAGCTGGATTAAAAGGACAGAATTTTCCGAGCCTATCTGAGGCAAATTTTAGGTCACATTTGAGGGAGCTGCTTGATCATTGAAAATTTCCTAGTCCCGAATATCTTTTCTCTGAAATTAAATATAATACTCTAAAGCACATACATTGTATTTGTGGCATCAAGATTTCATCATTCTAAACTGGAGTAAATCTGACTTCATGATGCTGAGATAAGCCAAGATAGAAATTAATTAATTCATCACCACAACACATTTCAGTGTATTTGGTTTACAAGCCGAGAGCCATTCGAGGCTCAGTAAAATAAGCACATCAATTATACTTTCTTTTACAAGCTAAATTAGTAACGAGGAAAAATAAGTTTACATACAAATACTGTAAGAGTAAAATCACCACAGCGATCTCCCATCTTTTGGAAGTCAAAACACTCCAGATTTTCAAGCTGCCAATGTGATTAGAAATACACGACAGCTTGGTGAGTGTGGAGAGCCAAGAGCCTGGCAGCTACCAGAGCAGCTGTGGAGCTCCTTCTAACCTAACAGCACCCAGCTTCTCCAGCACCCAGCTTCTCCAGCACCCAGCTTCTCCAGCACCCAGCTTCTCCAGCCTGCACCCACACAGCACCCAGCTTCTCCAGCACCCAGCTTCTCCAGCACCCAGCTTCTCCAGCCTGCACCCAACCTAAAGAAACCCAAATGCCTCTAGAACTTTTACAGTTAAGGTTAGGAAATTGCTTTTTCAACTCACTAAGCAGCAAAATAATATTTCAGTTACTCAGAACCCTTCAAAGAGCAACCTCAAAAAAGCCAGAAAGGTTTTCAAATGAGGCAAGAAAAGATGAATTATACAGGGATACTTTGAAGATGTATTATGTCCAGTGTATCTTACTTTAATTACTAACACCAGTCATTCCTTTTAATTAAAGGTCAGCTGCTTTATTTGTCAAGAATACTGACATCATTTTGAGAGGAAGATGCAATAATCACCTTTTCTGCTAATGATTCTTTGTGCATATTACTTGTCAGTAGCTATTATGTGAAAGCTTTAAATACAAATATTTGTAAAGGTATTGAAAAACATATTGCTGCTGCAGCAAGATGCTTTTCATCAGTCAGTAGCTGTCCTGGCAGTCACACAGAGCAGGAACTGGAAAACCAAAGGCACGTGTGGGGCCAACACACAGCAGAGCAGCATCCCAGGCACGTGGGAGCCAAACCACAGCTGGGTCGGGTCCTGCTGGCAGCAGAACATGGCAATGCTGGGAGGGCTGGGACCCTCTGCTGGGACAGGCTGGCAGAGCTGGGGGGGTTCAGCCTGCAGAGGAGAAGCTCCAGGGAGACCTTCTGGGGCTGTCAGGGCTTCAAGGGCCTGGCAGAAAGATGGGGACAGACTTTTGAGCAGGGCTGTTGGGACAGGACAAGGGGGGATGGTTTGAACTAAAAGAATAAGATTTAGACTGGAGAGAAGGAATTTTTTTTATACTGAGGGTGTCCCAGGCTGCCCAGAGAGGTGGTGGCTTCCCCAGCCCTGGCACCATCCCAGGGGAGGTCCCAAACCATTCCATGGTTCTGTGATTGTGCCACAACCAATCACGGAGGAAAATCCCCCATGGACACCTCAGCAGGTAACTGGGGGCTACTCTGGGCCAAACTGGAGTCAGGAACTGTTTGCTTTGTTGTTTTTTTTTTTTCTTTTAAATGATCCCTTGTTGGCTCCAATGTGTAGGGGAAGGTTTATAGGTTCAAGGCATCTTTTTTTTTTTTTTTCCCCTCTTTTTTTACAAGGAGGAATGGTATCAAACTTTTAATTTCACCTTCGCTATCTTAATGGGAGTGGTAGCTGCAGTAAATCAGCAAGCAGCTTTTGTGAGTGTGCCCCAGCACGCAGCCTCATTTTCTCCCTGGGGCCTCACCACGGTGCCAAGCAGCTCTGGATCTTGCTTCTCTTCATTTTCTCCAACTACCAAGAGCACACCGTAATTTTCCCCCAGTGCTCAGGAGTGTGTCAGTGTGAGGAACACTGAGAAATTGCCATGTGCAATTTAGAGCTCGGGCACTGAATAAATACAGAAATCTTAACAGGCTGTACAGGCTCCCCACGTGCATCTGGAGGAAGGAGCAAACATTTCTGGTTTCTAACTTCCATGCTTTTACAATAGTTGATTATCAGCAGCCCCTGGAAACGAGCACACTGCCAGAGAACTGATTCCTGCACACGGACTTACAGCTCCAGAGGAAAATAATGGATTATTGAAAAAAAAGAAAGGACACCCTAAAGAGTTTGTCTTCCCGGAGCCCGAGAGCAGGCTGCAGGCTGTGGACTGGCATTTCAGACACACTCCTTCTCCAGCCAAGTGCTCAATGGCACATTTACATGCACTCGGTGGCACTGGCAGCACTGAGTGATGTGAACCTGTTCATATTTAGATAAGCTGGGACTCAAGGAAATAAAAATGCTCATATTAAGAGGAACAGAAGAAATGGAGGATGCCAACTGCATAGTTCTGAAGCTGTTTCCTTTTGTGTGGACACTGAACCCCACCATGGAATTGGATTGGAAAAGACCTCTCAGAGTCCAGCCATGCCCCAGCTCTTGGTCTGGGCCAAGCTGTGCAGAGCAGGGCACCCAGCGGCCTGGGAACCAGGGGTGAAGCTGAGGAGCAGCTGCCAGCTGCAGCCACAGCCAGCCCAGACCTGCCACACACTGACCTGCAGCAAGAAAAATACAGCCCAGTGGCACGTCAGCGGGGTCAGCATGGAGAGCACAGCGAGAGAAATGGGAAAGTGATTTATAAGGATGTGCAGGAAAACACTCATATTGAACCAGGTGGAACTGTGTAGAGGTGCTGGAGCAGGAGCACATATTGCAGGGAAGCATGGACTAGGAAATTGCTTCAGGTTGTTGTGTAAATTCAGCAACATGCTACGTACCAAAACATCCACCCATAAATCCCCCAGGGAAAACGTCCACACAGTCACACACCTGTCCAGGGTTGCTGCAAGGACAGAATTCACTGTCCAAAGACATTTGTTTGCTTTAAAGAAAGAAAAAGAATAAATATTGTTGTTTAAGATCTGTTCTGTGCTTCAAGAGTAACTTAGAGATGACCAGCTCAGCTGTGTGTGACACAGACACCCAGCCCTGCTGCCTCCCCAGGCATCCCACCCTGCTGCAGACACCCCGCCCTGCTCCCCCAGCACCTGCCCCTCCACAGCTCCACACATCGACTTTATGATTTTTTAATACAGTGCTGGGAAACCGAAGTGGACGCTTCTGGATTGCCAAGGTCAAAGGAGGTTAAAAGCCTTGGGGAGATGAAGCTGGAGGTCCAGCCTGGGCTGGAATCGATTTGCTGGAGCATGCTGCTCGAGCTCAAAAGCACTGCCAGGCCAAGCCTGGAATCCCTCATCCCTGAGACTGGAGCGAGGCACGGGGATTATCTTTATTTCATGCTCTTAAGGCTTTTTCCAAGGTGCACTTGGTTCAATGAGAGTGCTATCTTCCAATCATGGGTTTATCAAGAGCACCACAAATGTAACTGGAACTGCAATCAAGCTGTGACTGGCAGAAATGGGTGTATCACGACTGCTATGAATATTTCTCTCTAGGATTAATTTGTATTACCATTTGGAACTCTTTTTATATAGCCAGTATTGATTTGCAGGAGCTACTTGCATTTTAAATCACAACTATGAGCTTTTCATTTACAAGTCAATGTGCTTTATAAGGAGGGTGTGATGTTAATGTTTGCTCATTTTCACAGGAGACAAGTTGCTGCACCAGGCTCACTACCCCAAGCCCTGCCTGGAGCCAGCACAGGGTAAACTCACAACTGCTTTCAGCTGACTGGCTAAAACTGCCCCTTTAAAGCTCCAAGCTGACTTTTGGAAGAGGTGGGGATGGTTAGAGCCAGTCTGTGTCCCCAGAACCAGTGCCTCTGCTGGAAGCTGCTCCCCAGCAGCTCTGATCCCAGCTCGGGGACCACGCAGCACCACCCCACCACATGCTAAGCCTGTCCCTGCTCCCCCCCTGCACGGGCACTGCTTTGCACACAAAGCCTCCTTGGCAGCACTGCTGAAGCAAACAGCTCTCATCTCTGAATTCAGAGGCAGTCAGGCTGAAGAAAACATTTCAGCATCTTTGAGGCGATCCAAGAACGCTGTAAAAACTTTGAACAAAGTGCTATCAGGTCTGTGATTTAAATGTTTCCACAACATGTCTGCTGAAAGGGAACGGAGCTGTCAAGCCAAGGGGAGCTGAGGGAAGTTTGCTGCCTCACCACTCCGTGCCCTAGGCACGGAAACTGCTCCAATAACCGGCTCTGGAGTCTGGCTCTGCACCCAGCCCAAGGCAGGGCTAACACAGCTCAGCACCCACAGCCCTGGAGAGCTGCACTGCAGCATCACACTGTCACCTGGGTGCACTGACACACTAGGCTGTTTCTTTCTCCTGCACCAACAGTGGGTTTGCTGTGTCTGTAGCTTTAACAAACACTTCAGCAAGAGGCATTTCTGTGGTAATCTGAACACCCTCCCCACTGCCACCCCACTCCTCCTCCCTCCCAAGCTTCATCTGCTGCCAGCCCAGCAGCACCTCCTGGGCACCTGAGTCAGAGAAACCACCACCCCAGGAACAACCACCAGGGAGGGTGTCCCAGGTGAGGGGATAACCCAAGTGCCACCAGCACCTGGTTCTGCCATGACCAGCACCAGCTCAGCTGCAGAGGATCCCTGTGGACTCACTGGGCTCAGCTTTCTTGTCCCACAGGTGCTGCAGTGACCGGAGATTCACACCCACACTGCAGCCCTGCACCAGCCCCTGCATCAAGCTGACTACATTCCCTGGTAGATGAGACACTCCACACATTTTTCCCATGCTCAGCAAACCTCTGCTGTTCAGATTTCCCTATTAGACATTTTCCTTAACAAGCTAGAGCTGCTTCAACACATTTGGTTTGGTCTGAATAGAGTACAGCATTTTCTACATCAAAAACAATCACTGAAAGTGTGGGTTTAGCCAGAAATCTGTTCGCAGATATGGAGGGGGAGGAGATCTCATTCCCAGCACACACCATATTTAAATATACAGATATTTCTGTGTGCTGAGCCAGCCAGACAACAGGACCAACACAGCCTCTATCTTCCATACTCTTCAACAAATCGTTCATTTGGAAATTTCTGTGTTTCACATTGTAGAAGAAATAACAGGAAAAATTAATTTCCACTATGAAACACTGTATGGTCATGTTCTCATTCCACAAGCTTCCTATTGAATTCCTCTTGACACCAGCACGTGTGCAGACCAGCACACAGGTAACAAGATGCTGCCGAGCACACGGGTCATACTTCTGCAGTGTATCTATCCATAAATGTCTGATAAAGCCCCCAGAGATTCACTGCTCCTCTTTATTTCACAGACAGGTGTGAAATATTGAACCATTTTTCATACACTGAACGATCCCTGGTCCCCTCTGAGGGGGATCCAGTCTCTCCTCTACATTCACACTCATTTCTAATTACTTCTTGCAAGCACTGTAAATTCTTCAGCACTTCCTTACCCTCGTCAAAGCCAACAGTGAAACTTTATGTGCTTAAAATCAGCTCTGTATTGTTGGAGGCCTTGTCTAGCATCTCGTTAGTAGCTTCCCTTTATCTCACAACTTTAATTAGCGGCTCCAGCCTGGGATTTACCAGTGACTGTCATGGGTGAAGAGTGCTGGCTAATGAATTATTCAAAGTAAATTAAGAGACTCTGGGAGTTCTCCACCTGTCCCAGCCTAATGCCCACACACCTCATTAGCAAATACCTTCACCCGTGACAGCTGCAGGTGCCTCTCGGAGTGAGTTTTTACACTCACCTGAAAGGGCTCTGGCTACGTCCACGTGAATGTCAACGCTGCCCTTGTACTGTGTGGTGACTGCAGGAACAGTGACACTTGCTAAATCGGATCCTCCAGCTTCTAGCATCTCTTCATTAAGGCCGGGCAGCACGGGGATGGCTGAGCTGGTTTTATCACCCGAGATGCTGCAGCACTCCTGTCAGGATCTCACCAGCTGATTTATCATCGCCACGGAATCCCTGGGGCACCCGCTGAAACTTCCTGAAACCGTCCCTGTGTTTCCAGTGCTGACACCGTGCAGTGTCCAGCCTGCTTTCCCTGCTGACCCTGAGCCAGATGCAGGTCAGGGTCTGCCCCCAGCGCTGCAGCCAGTTCATCTTCACCAGCACTAGCTCGACCAGCGTCCTGAGAGGCTGTGGAGTGTCCTCTGGAGGGACCCCAACCCCCTGGCCCCTGCCCTGCTGGGCCCTGCTCGGGGGCCCCTGTCGGC
>JANHGL010000423.1:54617-65305 GCA_024611195.1 Ceyx melanurus | reverse complement strand
TGCAACTTCCAAAGCAATAAAGCAGGAACCTCATAGATGTGCAAGATAGAGAGAGGGCTCAAGGGCTCTTGAGACACCTTTCCTTCAATAAATACTCTTAATGCAGTTCTTATTTTATACTCGCCACAATCTTACCCTCAATATAAAACCAAAGAGAATTTGCAAATGATAATCAAACTAGAAAGCATTTTTGAAGCATTCTGTGTATTTTCAGAGATATTTTGGCCATGTCCTATTGTTTAAAAAATCGTCATTAACTTCAGGCTATATTATTATATAATTATGTCAGAAATAATTGCAGAAAGAAAACAGAGATTGATACTGCTGGTGGCCAACATTTAATTTCACATTCCTTGATTCTATGAGGAGTTTATGATAATTATATTTTACCTACTTATCAGTCATTGCTATCAATTTAAAGTATTAGGTTATATAAAATGTTTTTGAGGAGAAAGTTCTCTGCTTCACATCTTGTGAACTGAGCTATCCAGAAGGACAAACCTGTGATTTAGCTGGAATAATTTTAAATGCATTTTTTGAGCTGCTTACCTTCAGATTTACATTTCAGTGTCTGGTATTTGTGGCACACTGAGAAAACAGATCAAAGTGACAGGTCCTGTAATTTCATTACCTTTGTGTTCCACAAATTCTGTGCTTGTTCTCAACAGAATAGTATCAGGACCAAACCAGATTTTCTAAATCTTTGAAGTGTGGAACATATGTGAGGAAGAACAGTCTTGTGACTGTAGACTTTGCTTGAAAGCTAAATTGGTAATTTAATATACAGACTGAATTATGGAAACCACTCATGTTTAAAAGCATTGACAAAGCACCAATTCTTAAACAACAACAAAAAAAACCCAACCTAACTCTGTCTTAGATTTGTACAAACTCTCTGTTCTTCTGCTTGGAGTGGATGAGCATGGAGTCTCTATTCAAGACCATAGTGTTTCCCAGGGCTAACTGAATCTTTTTATTTTGTTTGGGGCAGAGGGGTAAAGGGTCTTTGCAGAACCAGTTCTTAATTAAAAAAAAAGAAAAAAGAAAAAGAAAAAAGCTTCTCTTCTACCCAGATTAATGAAAATGAACACATATGTGGTGATGGGTTTATTTTCCTCAAGGAAGAAAACAAGGGATAGTGTTGAAAGCACTGAGGAGCCCACTCCATTCAAATACCCAATAAGATTTTAATATAATAATTTTTTCTTTGAGAACCATCTTTTTGTGTTCCTTAGTGGTTTGCATTCTGTCTTAGCAGTAGGTTTTGTAAGTAATGCAGCAATTTACTGCATTAAACTTCGTATAAAGCTAAGAAATGCTGCCAGGCTAGAATCTGAACTCTGGTTTGAATCCTTTTGAACATGTTTAAAAGATATGCAAAGAAGAGGTCTTCCAGTCTGGGTACATAATGTCATGTCTTTCTAAGCTGAAAATAGTTGTCTTTGTGAGAACTCAGTGAAATTCTCAGAGTACACAGTGTCATGAGGAATACTGTAACACTTCTGTTGTGCTTTTAATTCTCCATGAAATCAGGAATTATCATTAAAGATAATATTTTCAGATGAGTCTGGATTTTATTGAAAGATCATATCCTTAAATTTGTGGTGGGATTGTTAATCTGAAATTTTTGAATGTTTTACAGTGGTTTCTCTGAAAAACAAGTTAAATACAATTTGTTAAATAATATATTATTTTATATATCTGTAAATATTGTTGTAAGTATTTGCAGTCAAAAGGTGAAGGTTTATATTAAATTTCCTAAATGCATGGTCATTTTTTATGTGTTTCTTCTGAATAATTTTCTAGACTAACTATAGACCAAATTGTAAAAATAAGAAATGTAACTTCAATTTGTACAGGAATGGGTGAATGAGCAACAAAAAATAAAATCAACACATGGCAGTTTGCCATTTCTAATACCCTTCAAAAATAACTCTTCATGGATCAATATCTGGTCTGATGGAAAATGTGTAATACAGTTGATTTATTCAGACAGTTTCACTGAAACTGAATAACCTGCTTGCTTTATTAAAGCTGAGAGAAAATGTGACTGAAAATGAGGAATAAGTTAAAAGTAGAATATGAAAGTAATCCTTCACTAGTTAGTATTAAGTCCTCTGTTTGATTCAGGGTAAAAAATTATATTAAGCTCTGAGTCATTACAGTGCCAGCTCTGTATGTCCAGGAAAACCTTGAAATGTTTGATTGATGAGCAGTGTCAGCCAAAATATAGTTTTCCATGCATACTGCTTTTAAATTTAGGAAAGACTAAACATTTTATTTTTGTAAATTTTAAAGCTGAAAATTGATGCAAAATGGTAAATATGATCCTTATTCTGATCCTATTTCAGATTATGTTAAAATTAACTTTAATAACACTGTTTTGGCTGGTGATGTGTTTTAAAAAGAACAGTTTGTGGCCATTGTGTTTTCCTGTTTTGGTGTTTCTGGACACAGCTGTATGGTATATTGCAATAAGGAAATTAAATGTTATATACTTTCAAATAATGAAAGCAATTTTTATGTATTCCTCCTAATTGTTGAGCATTCCCTCTCTGAATGCCATAGGAAAATCTAGATCATTTTATTATCTTTGGGAAAGTAAATATAAAATTAGATTGATTCACTTAGAATTTAGTGATCTTTTCCTCTGTGTTCACAGCCTTAACCTCTTTCCACCTAAGGGATGTGATCATGTTAAATCAGGCAGGTCACCTCCTGGAATGCATCAGACCCCCACTTCCTTTATTATTCATACTATTATATGAATGTTGGTGGTCATTCCTCATTGTTTCCTACATGTATTTTCATTTTTTTTTCTCTGTACACATCTTACCTGACTTCTTGATTATGTTCACTACACCTGCTCCCAAAGATTGTGTGTTGTCTTTTTCAACTGGTTGGTTGCTTTAGAAATTTATGAAATTAAAAAATCCACCTTCCAGTCATAAATACGTATACACTGACACTGTTGTCATGTCATTGAATGTGTTTTTGAGCTCACTTGCATGTGTGAATCTGTGTCAATACACACACACATCTTAATTTTTACTGGCATATTTGCACGTGTCCAACAGCATTGTCCTGGTTTCACTGGAATGGAATCATAGGCCAGCCATGGGATGCAGGCTGTTAGCAGTTTGGACTCAGCCCAAGTTGTCTACATGGGTATCCCATCCCCTCCCATAAATGTCACACTCATTATAAAGGGGGAAGATTACTGAGGGGCTTGCTTACCTTTCTGCATTTACTGGGCTGAGTATCACTTTTTATATTGGCATTATTTTTGCAGTTTTGTTAAATCCACTTTCATGCCAACCCACAGGTCTCCTCTCCTTTTCCCAGTCCCCTTTCTTGTCTGGGGAGAGGTCATCAGGTGATGAATTGTACAAGCTAAACACAGGCAACTGGACCTCTGTTTACATCTCGAAGTTCTCTGCTTGTCACCTGCACAGCAAAAAATGTGGATGTGAAGATTTTTTTTTTCCCCAGATGCTCAGATTTTAATTTGCTTTGTAAATTCTGTGTTTATATCTGAGCTTTTTGCAAGGGTTTTATTTTGACATCCTGGGCCTCTCCACTGTAGTGAGATTTTGATGTCTGGAATATGACATTTCCATATATGATTCTCAATTTGAGATATAACTGGATGAATGTATACATTTTGGTGGTTTGGAGATTATTTCAAGATTTCTGAACACCCCTGGAGTCTGAGTTTAGCAGCAGTTTTGTCCTCTGTCAATCTAGCCTGAAAAAAAGGAAAAAAGAAATGAGCAGATAAACTCAAAGGAGCTCTTTGTGAATGCTGACATTAGCTCAGTAAGGATGATTTCCATCAGCTCCACTTATACTCAGTAAAGGAGAGGGCATTTCTCCTCCAGAGAAAGACTTGGAACAGTTAGATTAGGCTTCACTGTTTTTTCTCTCCCCTGACTGGAGGCTGTTTAGACACATTAGCCACACATGATTAAATTAGCTTTGATGAGTATTCTTTCTGATGAATAATCTAAGAATTGAGTTCCAGTCATTAGGAAAGCTGATATGAGAATGGTATCTCTGTATCTTGGGCAATTTTAAGGATGGACAAATTGAGCAGCATTATGAAGGTCCTTGTAGATAATTTTGAATTAGGATTGTGTATTCAGAATGGACTTTGAGACATATTACCATAGACAAGACAGTTTAATGAACACAGGGAAAAGGAGAAATAAATATTAAAAGAGTAGAAAGATGGAAGGAAACAGTTGTACTTGAACCACTGAGTATCTGACATGAGTTCTTCAATTTCTAATGGTTTTTTTTCCTCATTAAAATAGATGTGCATATTTCATTTAGTGAGTGAAAATGTAAAAGTGACAAAAACAATCTGAACACTGAAGGAGATGTTCATGGTAGAAAAACTATTTCTCACAGCTGGAAAATCTTCAGGTGGCAGCAGCCCAGTATCTTAAAGTATTGACCTTGTGTGGCCTTGTGGATTGCAAGAGAGTTTCTAGGAAATAACCAGAGCTAGAGTGCTGAGTGCTATGAGAATGTTAAATACAAAAAGACACCTGTAATGTTATGATTAGAAGTAGAAAAACAATTTGGAAAATTCAATACAAACTCCTTCATAATAGACATACTATACATTAATTACATCACTGCTGGTGATGTTTGTTAGTAAAGGAAGGCATGTTTTCTCTTATCATTTGAGTGGGTGGTTCCATCCAGAGGAAATGTTTATATCTGTATTGTTTTAATGTGGAGATTTATCTGTTACATGAAACATTGCAGGAAAATGAGAGTGAGACAGAGTCAAAATAATCTATTTCATATCAGTTTTTTAAAAAAAGTTTTTTCTTTTGCTTGATATGGTGTTATGACTTTCTCTCTGGCAGAGATCAACTTCTGTAATGCAAAGTGGCATAACTTTCCAAGGGTGTTATGGGAACTACATGCCTAGGGGGTTCCCTGGAGGTTCTCTGATGTAGGAACTGTGCAGTCTTGTTGGGAAAACTGTCTCTGAAAAATGAGAGTTCTCAGCCTGGCACTGCTGTCAAGCTGGTGCATCACAATGGGAAAGAGCAGCTTGAAACTTGTGCAGTGTTCTCAGGTAGTACTTAATGGGAAAATTGTGCCAACTCTTGTTGCTTTAGTAATTATACTCTGATTTGCATGGCCAGGTTTTGGTAGCAAGGGGGCTACAGGGATTGCTCCTGTGAGAAGTTTCTAGAAGATTTCCTTGTATCAGGGCAGTGCCACCAGCTCCAAGACAGCCCCACCGCTGGCCAAGGCCAAGCACATCAAGCATCAGTGGTAGCTCCTCTGTGATGACATATTTAAGAAGAGGAAAAGTTGCTGTGCAACAGCAATTGCAGTTGGAGAAAAGAGTAAGAATATGTGAGAAAAACAGCTCTTCAGACACTGAGGTCAGTGAAGGAGAAGTGGAAGGAGGTGTTCCAGGCACCAGAGATTACCCTGAAGACCACAGTGAGTCAGGCTGTCCCTCTGCCGCCTTTGATGGCAGCCTGTGGCCATGGAAGGTAGGTGAATGACTAAAGGAGATTGTGACCTTGTGGGAAGCCAATACTTGAGCAGGCTTCTGTCAGGACCTGTGGACCTATGGAGAGAGAAAACCATGCTGGAGAAGGTTTTTTTGGTAGGATTTGTTACCGTGTTGGAGACCCATGCTGTTCCTGAAGGGTTACACCTCATGAAAGGAGCTCATGCTGTAGCTATTCATTAATAACTACAGTCCATGGGAAGGACTCACACTGGAGAAGTTTGTGAAGGACTCTATGCTGGAGCAAGGGAAGAGTCTGAGGAGTCCACCTCTTAGAAAGAAAGGCTCAGGAGAGACAACGTGATAAACTGACTGCAATCCTCTTCCCTGTCTCTCTGTGCCACTTGCAGGGGAGGAGGGAGAGAAAATCAGGAGCAAAGATGAGTCTGGGAAGAAGAGAGATGTGGGAGGATAGGTGTTTTATGATTTAGCTTTTAATTCTCATTATCCAACTCTGACTTGATTGGTAATGAATTAAACTAATTTCCCCAAGCTAAGTCTGTTTTGCCCATTATGGTAATTGGCGAGTGATCTCTCCCTGCCCTTTCTTTGACCCATGAGTCTTATGTTATACTTTCCCTCCCCTGTCCAGCTGAGTAGGGGAGTGATAGAGCAGCTTTGGTGGGCACCTGGCATCCAGCCAGAGTGAACCCACCACAACGAGCAAACATAAGAGCTTGTGGAAGGAAGACAGATTGAAAGAGAACTGCCAGTCTTCCCTGGGAGTGCTGCTGTGAGAGGTTGTCTTCTACTAAAAAGAGTGTCTGCCTTGTGAGCATCATATTTCTTCCCTATCCTCAAACAGGCAGGATAACAGGGAACATTTCAACTGAGTTGAGATAAAATATTTCAGATTGGTTGAAGAAATATTAACTGTGTTATCACCTTGGGAGTTGCAATTCCTTGATTTTAATTAGGAATGCTCACTTTAAGCATTTCAGACTTGTCATTTGAAAGTGCTTTGGAGATTGTATATTACAAAAATATCAGAAATATGTTTATTCAAGATGGAAATATCTCTCCTGTTCTTTCCCTTTTTATCAATGTGTAGGAGGATGTTTGCAATTCAGTGGCCTTAAGACTGTACCTCAGGCAGGTACAGAGCACTCTTAAGGCTGTTTTCAGCTGAGCCCTGAACCATGTGTTTGAGTTTTTTTATGAGATTGTAGCAAAAGCATTCAACATCTTATTTTTTCAGATTTCTTGGAGTATTATATAAAGCTAATGAATATCCTATATACTGCTGGGAATGGTATAAGGGGCTACATGTGGTTCATGGTCTTTATGTGAGATCCCATGAAGATCACATGAATCTGATCTTGGCTGTGAGAAGGAATGAGATCAGTGGAATTGATTACATGCCTCTCTTCTTCTGCTGAAGAAATTTATCTATTAAGATAAATAAAGCTTAAAAATTTAACTGCATGTTTAGAACTCATTTCATTCTTTATTTATTCTTTCCAATTTTAGGAAATAAAATTTCTAGTCTTAACAGAGTTTTTCAATAAGGTTCATATAGAGGAGGCTAGAATGTGAATCATCAGACTGTTTTCCTTAAGAGCTTAGTAATTCTGGTATGACTTCCTTAATACTGGCTAAAACAGCCCCTTAAATCTGTATTTTATAGACATTTAGATAAATCTGCTTTAGTATTATTAGATGTCATTGAAGAGCCAGCACTGTGGCCCCTACTGTCACTGTTAGAAATCAGATTACAGGGTGGTTACTGACAATCATGAGGTTTGCAAAATGTTTTATTAGTTCCATGAAACGTGCCAGAAAAGGTTTAAAAATTAATGATGACCCAAAAGAATGATGATCTATGCCCACTTTGCCAAATCAAGATAACCACACTCTCTACATCACAGACCATCTAGTTGCAGGCAGTGTGAAACTCTCACATGCAAGGTGATTTTCCATTGCAGAAGTTTTCCACGACACAGTGGCAAGGAATTGGGTCCTAGAGGATGTTGGATTTGCACAGCATGGGTCTGGCTTCTGAACTCTGCACTGAAAGGGTAGGACTGAAGAAAGGCTCTTTTTTTCTTCTGCTGTTCTCCATTGTCTAGTCAAAGCTTTTTTCTGGGTGCTCACAACTCTTTAGCAGTTTTGGATACCAATCAAAGGTGAGAGTAAGTAAGGTTCTAGCATGAGTCCATAATACCAATATTCCTAAATACAATTTGTCCTTATTTCGAAATAATCTTCTATTGCTTCTTGCTATTACAGATATTTGAAATACTTAATAGATCTTCATAGTGTATATCTTACTATGGAAAGAAATTGAAATTGCTTACGTTAATTATCTTGTGAAGTAATGAAATATTTTCCCAAATGTAAATAATAGAACTCTTAAAATAATAAAGCTTTGCATGCTGTATTTCAGAATCAGTTATAGAGTAACTCCTACCTCTGCACTGTTATGGTTGCTAGCATGCTCTTAAAAATGCAGCACAAAATGCAGTGCTTACATGATAAGTACTGATTTTATTTTTTTTTTCAGTCATGAATATATGAGCCTGTAGTTGAAAGATGTTATGGTTAATCTCTGAACTTAATCCTTTGAAGGAATGAAAAGTAGAAGGACTCTGCATTATTTGGCTTCCTGATGTGAGATGACAAGTACTTAAGTCTTCCTGTGCAGAGAGGCAGACAGATACACTTTTCTATCTACCTTTTCTAAAAAAAATTGAGTGGACAGTGAAAAAAAATATTTGAAGTAGCTCTTCTTTGCTTATCAAAACGTTCAGCAGAATAAAAACATAGTACTGGAAAATCTTTAGCCTCTTTAAACTCCAAATCAGATGCAACATTAGTGAAACTATTTAAATAAAGCCAGCTGCTATGCTATCTGGCAAGCAAATTTGTATAGGACTCTCTTACAGTGTTTTTTCACAATGAAATATGATTGTGGAATTCCCCTGATGGTTCCTTCCATGTTCCTTGTCTTTCTGCCTCCCATAACAATATAATAATATGCACTACTAAAGTTAGATAGACTTCTAAATCCTGACCTTTAGTACCAGAAAAGAGAGGCTTATAATGGATCAAGTGCCAGACTGTCTTCATCTACCTGGCACTGTATTTACCCAAGCTCACTTGAGATGTTATTCATATTTATATAACATGCTTGTCTAATCTCTCTGAATTTAGAATCTGATGCTTTTCTCTGGCAACTCAGAGTTTGAAAGAAGTATTTTGTTTCCCATATGTCAAGCTATTTGTAATAATATTCTTTCACTGAGGATCTCAGGTTTGTTTCACATGTTGTAATATTTGGCATATGAGTTATAGGTCTTTAAATTGGACCGGTTAGATTTTTTTTCAGATGAATTTTCTCTTCTCTTAGCTTTAACTGGGAAAATGGACCATGCTGCATAGATCAGGAATTAGCAATTTCAAAACTGAGCTTTTCCTTGGCAGGGAAATTCTTGATCACCATCTGGTCAAAAGGTGTTGTCCTCTTCCAGGGACAATAAACCTTTGTAACATATGGGATGAAATATGAAATTAATGCACTTTGAGCAATATTTCCTCCAATGTTTCCTTTCATAAACCTCATATTAATTATGGTACATGGTCTGAGACTGCAGAATTACAATCACATATTCACACCAAAGTGAAAAAATTCTACTTTCCTGTCAGTTGAAAGTTAACCCCATTTGTCCACCCAAAGAGCTCTAAAGTTATAGGATTAGAGAGAGATTTTGAGGATGCTGGGGGTACCATGTAAGTAATAGTTCCCTGCACTAAAGATGACTTTTTCAGGAAGGACAGGGGAAAAATTTGACTTATTTTCACATTCTGAAATTCAGCTTCCTTTTTATTGACATTGCAAATTATAACTGTATGTATACTACAGATACACTACTTCAGAACTCCTCACTTTAGTTTAGAACCATTTATTTAATTAAACCTTCAGGTCCATATATGTTGTTTAGATATGTAGGATCTTTCCAGTCATTATCCACAATGAGAAATGTACAATTGGTTTTAAAAATGTAACCTCCCAAAGCGAGGACATACTGGGATACTCATCTCTGAAAAAAAAGAGAATAGTAATGAGAAATGAAAACTGATAATTTTTATCCTAAATTCTACAATCTTTTCTTCTTTTGGTGTGGTTTTTCATAAGGTGTTGGACCTGCCTGTGTAAGCCTAAGGTGAGCTACAGTACCCAAATCCTACTAGGGAAAAATAGAAGAGCATCAATTGTTTGACTGTCACAAGCCTTATTTTTCCAGGGGTTGTGACAGAGGTACTGAACTTCTCTAGATGAAAGGAAACTTCATGAAAGCCTAGAATAAGCTGGGAGTTTTCATGAGGCACCTCTGTTGTTAGGAACCAAAATTGTGGGCAAATAGCAAAAGCTCTCAAACGTGTTGATGGCACCACTTGACATTTAGAATAAACTTTTCCTCCTCACCATAACAGGCCTTGCCTTAGGGGTGGAATCTAGCAATGTCATTTTAGACGTTTAAAAGGTAGGTATGTATTTCAAAGGAGGAAATATGTTTTTATTTTCTTTCGTAGCTCTGTTGTAGAAGTTTGTTACTTACATATGTTTTTCTCTTCAGGGCTGGTTTAAATCATGATTGGTTTTTTGTTTTTTTTTTTTGATTTTTTTTTTTTAATTTTCTTACTAAGAGATTTCATGGCCAAAGCAATGTCAGCTTCATTTAGTATATTTGTAGGCTTGTTCCTTGTTCAGATGCCTATAAGACCACAGAAAAAAACTGTTGCCTAATCTTTAACAGAACTCAGAAGTCTTGCTGAGAAGTTGAAACAGGATTAGAAATCTTAGTATCTGATCCTTTGAGGACAGCTGCTTCAAAGCAACTATGCAGAGCTGGAGAGGAGAGTGAATGAGCAAGGTTGAACCCTTTGAAATATTTACTGTTCAGTGAGTTTAGAGACGAAGGTGGAACATGATGAGGCCTTCCTTCTCCTGAAAGTTGATAGCACCTTCTTGTTTTAATAATAGGAAAAAGATGATATTGCTTTGACATTCTTTTTGTTTGACAAAAAAACATTGATCTAAGTATCAAACCTTATATACATACACATGCATATATGTGAAACTGTCAGGAAAAGGCTTTAAATGATCCATTTGTTCCTAAATATTGTATTTTTAAATTATTTT
>JANHGL010000423.1:24368-54517 GCA_024611195.1 Ceyx melanurus | reverse complement strand
TTTTTATTATTTTTTATTTTATTTTTTTCAGGAATACTTCAATTCTCTGCAAAACACTTTAAATAACTGAATCAACAGCCATCATATATTGAACATGAAGCATTAAGAAATGTTCTTTTACATGGTTTGGCCTATAATTCAATGTCCTGACAGCAGTTGGTCCCAGTTTAAAAGCAGTTGTGGAGCTTGAGCTTTTGTTTTGGCTCTCTGCATCAGGTGGACATCTGCATGTCCTGATGAAAATTCAGACTTGGCAGGAAACTAGTCACCTTGTCACATGGAGTGTACCTACTCCTGCATTTGGATTTCTTTATGTAGCCACTGTTTGAAAAGAATTCTAGTTAGCCTTCAGTTTCTTGACTCCCAGTAGTGATTTTCTTTTTCTGTTTTTTGTTTTGTTTTGTTTTGTTTTTTATTTAACCCAGGCTTCAGATTTTTATTGGCAAACTTGAATGTTTCTGTGATGTATTTCCTTGTGCATTTCTCCTGAAAGCATTTTACAGGCTCATCTGTTCAATTTCCCATTTTGCTATTAAACTACACTATAGTTACATAAAAATGGGTGGTCTTGAATCTCTCCAGGTGATTATTTTCTCATCAAGACATCTTTTCAAAGGACTCAGCATAGTGCATCTTAGATGTTTAGAGATTCAGTCAGTGTTGAACATGAAGTACTGTGTATATATGAGCTTCTAAATGCAAGGGAAACTGAAAAAAAATGTAAACAAAATATAATTTTGAAGTTTTATTTGGAAACTTCATTGAATTGCTGTGTGGAGCTATTAAAACCAATGTAGAGGAACAGTTCTTGTCAGTTCATCCTGAGAGTGAGGATCCCAGTAATGTACCCTTCCTGTGTGTATGCTAATGGATTTTTAATTGCATTTAGCATAAAGGTAATCAGAGCTTGCTAATAGATTTAGGAAAAATAATTATTGAAAAGAAAACCCAGTCTTGAGTCAAAAGTTCATTGGTTTTGAGAGAACTGTAAAAATATTTCAGAGGAGGCCTTAAATTCTTGAGTGGATTGCTATTTATCTATGGTCATGCACATGCTAAATAATGATATTAAATAAATTACTTTCCTGTTGTGTTTTATAATAAAGCAAAGCCTTCCAGCTATATAAACAGCACTTTATTTTTCCAGCATTATGGAATAAAACAGAGAGAAGTGGCCTTGTGGGTTGACTATTTGAGGTTCATGACTGAAGAGCAATTTCTAAGGCTGAGTATAACTGTGATAAGTGATACCTCCTTCTATGCTCACTCATGCAGATTAAGGCAACTTTTAAACAACTTGTGCACATTACATTTCATAACTGGAAAATCTTGTGTACTTCCCATCGTGTTGGATGGAACTGCCAGTGTTTTAAAAACCCAATTTATTTTTCTGTCTTTGAAGTAGCTGATGCATTAGTAACCCTGCCACCTTTGAAATTAAACAGGATTTTGTCTGTAGTTTAAGTACTCTGAAGTGTCTTCTATTTTTAAATCTCATATGAGTACTGGAAATGCCTTAGCTCTCCTGAAAATGGGTTTTGTTTAATGATTGCTGTTGTCTCTAAATGGGTCTTGGCATTTTTATTTAGTTTGTAGTGAAGCAATTGGTTTTGCTAATTGAATTTAAAGGGGAATGACTTGGGACAGGGAGCAAACATCACCACATATTCATGGCCACTTAAGGGTTGAGAAGGTCACCCAAAATATGGGAGAGAAGGCTTTGTGTTACAGCTTGAAATTATCTCAGTATATAAGTAGTTTTCATGTCTGTGTTCCAAAGGCTTTATTACTTCCTCAAAGTGAAATACTTTAAATCTTGCAACACAAGTGTACTAAGCAATACCTGCCAGAGCACGTTGTTTTCTGCACTCTGCTTGGTGCCATTAACTGCTCAAGTATTACACTGGTCAGTGTAGATACTAGAAAAATAGATATGCTGTTAGATCCTTCTGATTACCTGAGTTTTTTCACCACAAAATCAGAGCAATGTAAGAAAAAATGGCTTTGAGCCAGCCTTGCAGTTCATAGAAGTTTGCACCAACAGTAAATGTTCAGGTGTGCTAGGAAGATAGAAATATTCCATTTTTTTCCCTCCCAGTCCTTCACTAGGTAGAGATTGGGACAGTATAAAAAGTGCCTAACTGTAACTCCTTTGGAGTGAATCATCACCAGACCTGGCATGAAATGAGTTTCAGGCTAAATCAGCCATTTAACTCCTTCAAAGTGTATTCAAATACACAGATTTCTGCTCAATTGTGTTGATAGAAAAAAAAATTAGGAAAGAGGGGGAGATTACTAATTGCTTAGCTATTGAACAGTGAGAAAGCAAAGCTTTGGGAGAAGAAGAAGTAAGTTTTAGAAAGTTCTTGCTCACTAAGTTGAGATAGTCCTGTTTCATGAACTATTGATATCTATCTATTGCCAAGAAAGGAAACCAAACTAGGTTGTACTGAGACTGGCAAAAGAAGTTATATTTGAAAATACCATATGGATAACATTATTCACTTGATATTGGACAAGGTGAATTAAGAGGTTAATCTAATATGGAAAATCCCATTGATAACGTTGGCATGTGCTCCACAAAATTGGCTGCTCAGGGAACAAGGGAAGCACAGCTCTTTTTAATTTATGCATGATGCAAAATACCCAGAGCAGTCAAAAAATCTGATTACTCAGAGATAGTATGCAACCAGATAGCAGGTATTTGCTAAAATAAGGTGCTTGACAAAGGACTTGTCTGTTTTCCTTGTAATATGTCTGCATTAGTACCATGGTGGGTGCATCACTAAATTTCCAAAAACTGCAAATAAATCAGATCTTTTCTGTTGGGGTGTTTCTAAAAGGTAAAGTAGCAATTGTAGAGTACCAATTCTTAAAAACTGTCAGAAAAGAACATGAAAGAGAAAGCCAAGGAAACACTTTAAAATATGCCAAACAAATCTGGCAAGGACAAAAATCAAGTGGCAGAAATTACATTCATTTTTTGTGAACAAGCAAAAATGAAATTTTGCTGTAAGCAAAATTATGCTTTGCTATCACTTAGCACCATTATTGCTATACTAACATTCCCTGAACAAACTCTCTGTGTCAGTGTATTTCTCTTAATTTGACAGCCTCTGGTAACAGTCAGATCTCTCTTGGGATGTTAATAGGTGCAGGTCTGAAATGAAATAAGTTTGTAAGCATGGGTTGTAGCTCATTTTAAAATTATTTTCTTCAGAAGATTAACAAAAGGAAAAAAAAACCACAAAAAAAACCCACAAAAGAAAAACAAAGTTCATGGTTTGAACTATCCCCTACCCAGGTGGTGGGGAATGGAATAAACACAAATAAAACCAGATCGTTAGGATTCCCCACTGTTGTCTAATTGTGTGCTGTCCTATTGGTGTGTAGTCAATTGATAGGGTAATTTTATTTTGTGCAGAACATCTTGCTTGAATACAGCATTTTGTTGGTTTTAGTTAGAAGAAACTGGTATGGATTTTAAGCTCTTTAACAAATCTTTCTGTGCTTCACAAAGTTTAGGCGCACGTTATGGAGGGACTGTGTCATGGAAAAAGGAACATTTAAAAAATATATATTTGCAGATGGGCTTTCTTAAGGAAGAAGTGTCTCAGATGCATGCCAAATGAGCTAAGTTTTTAATTTTTTTGTATTCCTGGCAGGACTTTACAAATGAGACAGCTGGTCTATTAGAGGGATTGCCTTAGGAACTGGGGCGTGTCTGTCCTAACACACAAGCTGAAGCTCCTGCTTTGAGCTGGAGAGCTGCAAAGACTGAGCACCACCAGAGAGAGCTAATGAGTGGCGTGGAAGGAAGTTGTCATCTTTGACATCATTCCTTCTTTAATTGTGTCTGCTTTATGCTGTGAGGTGCAGACCTTAGCCCATTGGAGGTGAAGGGATTAAGGCTGTGGCTGAAGCCACGCTGGTTGCCCAGGCCTCTTTGGTCTTGGTAATACTGCACAGGTTTTCTGCAATCTACTTTCCAACTGTATGTTAGGAAAAGAATCCCTCAGTACCAAAACAGTTCCTGTGATCCCCACAATGCCACGTGGGCATAGGATAAACCCTATTTATGAAAGCAAGCCTTTTCCTCACAGGCTGTGTTGAGGGAAGGCTCACTTATTTCACAGAAGTAGCAAACTTGCTGACTCTGGCAACTTATTTTAAAGGTCTTTTCCAACCTAAACGATTCAGTGATTCTAACTTCATTTCCTATGGTCTTGCTCATTGGCCCTGAATGTGTTTCTGCCTTCGAGGCTTTCTGCACAAGGCCACTGTGCCCTCTGTCCCAGGCAGCTGCCAGGGGACACGCTGGGGTGTCTGGTTGGGTTTGATTTTTGCTTTCTTACCACCTTCCATGGGGTATGCTGATCTATTTGGGAGCCAGTGATATTATTATGCTGAATTAAATTAAACAAGGAACCTTCAAGAGGATGTGGGAATGTCTCTCCAGTGCCACAGGGCAATATCGATTAGCCCCAGTGTGTATCTGAAGGGTGGCAGCATTGGAAAGGTTACTTAATATTATTTTGTGGCAGCACATGTGTTTCTCAAACTGCTGTTTTGAAGGTCAGCCATTTGAATATACCTCTTTTGCCAGTTTTCCTGTCTGCCTTTAAGCTCGTGGCCAGGCAGCTTTTTTCCTTACAGGAAAATCCTCTTTGAGGTGGTTTTTGAGATGAGGGCAAGAAGTAGGGCAGATTATTGGAGATAGCTGTTGAGGTTATGATGAGCCAGTAGCTAGGGGTAGGAGGAAAGTGGGAAGATAACACATTCACTTGCCTGTCTGATAATGATGAGGCAGTTTCTGGTTGTTTTGACTAATAGGAAGGTTATAAAGCCTGCAATGCTGTTCTGGCTTCTGTTTTATACCAATGTGCCACAGTATGAAATACATTCACTATGCTTTTAGAAAGTTTTGTTTCCCCTTATTTTAATGCACTCTTAATACCAATGTGTTCTATTATAAAACGCCATTTTCCATGGCATGTACATTTTCTTTCAATAGGCAGTAGTTTTCTTAGACAAGGCAGGCACAAATATGTTTTTTTCAATTGTTTTGGCAGAAGTAGGGAAAAGGAGTGTATGATGATGGTTTTTGAATACAAAGGTGCATTAGAAAATTATTAGAAATAAGACTTAAACAAGAGCTGTTTGAGATACATGAATATTTCGTGTTGTTATTTTTCCTACTTTTCTTGTACAAATTTTATTTCTCTTTGCCCTAGTCCTTTTTAAAGATTGGGAAATGCGTATTAAAAGATGTCTGTGAGCACAGCCTGATCTTTAATACCCAAGAAAAATCATGATGATGTCCAAATGTAGAATTCCTTCAGTCTACTTATCAAAGAAGTGTTTTAGTTAAGATTGGAAGGAACTATGAAGATCCAGTAAGATTAATAGGTTTGGGGTGGTTTTTTTTTGTTTTTTTTTTAAACATAATGACTGAATAAACAGGTCCCAGTAAAAGTTTGTTTGAAGCTGAAACCAAATCTTATTTATTCAGTGAAGTTGACTTCATAATTCCTCTGTTGAATTGTTATTATTTCTGTAAGGTAAAAATGTGGCAAATATTACTGTAAAATCACTGATTTTTAAATAAAAAGCAAAGTATTCATGCTTTATGATAAAGTAGAGGAACAACACAGGATATTTGTAAAGATTATTTCATATTTTTATCTGTTGATAGACCTGTTGAGAGGATATGGCATTACAGTCTCACTTTATATTAGAAAATACAGGCTTATATGCCAAATAGAAATGGTTCCATGTTGTTCACTGTGGCACTTTCAAGACATCCTTCAGATCTCTGTTCCATTCACTACTCTCTTATTGCCTGCAGATATCTTTGCTACTACTTGGTGAGTCATCACCTGATTTCTGAATTTAAGAAAAATAACTGTCCATTTGATCTTAGTGGGACTCCTCCTACCAAGAGATCTTTGAGGTTTGTAGGTTTTTCACAAGTTGTACATGTTTTATCTTCCCAATATGCTTTACATGTTATAAAGATGAAGAATACAATCCATTATTACCTTTTAACAGATAACAAGACAAACCTGTTAACAGGGAGGGATGTATATTTGATGTACTCAGCATGCTAATTACCACTTCCTCAGTTTGGGAATTCCAGCTTAGCAAACATGAAATACTAAAATCAGCAACAGTTTGGCATTTAACATTTTCATATTACCATCTTCACTATTATTGATACTGTTTTTTTAAGTTATATTTTACATGACTAGTTGTAAACAAGAGTTGGTTTTCAGAGTAAGAACAGCTGGTAACAGCAGATTGGAAATGCAGCAAAACAGAGATGAATTGCTCAGGCCTATCAGTTGCATACCAGAGGGATAAAGGAACTAAAATATCACTGTTTTGGGGAGAGGATGATCAGTGTGTTGTTGGAGCCTGTTTGCACCTCACCTCAGGTAACAAAATATTCCTGACATCACCATTAGGAAAGACACTTGTGTTATATAACCTGTTAATTTGTTGGAGTGTTCCTTGTGTGGAAAAAATTTTGATATATCATCTTAATTCTCATCAGACTCCTAGGAGAACTGCAGTATTGTTGATACAAACACAATGTTTTATAACACAGACAAGAAAATGGAAATCTCAGTTAGTTAGACTCATACTGCAGTAAAGTAACTAATGATAAAGTAACTAAATGAAAGTGTGAAGTGTTGGACTTGGCATAATGTTATGTCAGATACCCTTATCTGTAAGTTAAGACCCTACACTTGGAAATAAAAAAAAATAAAAAAAGAACAAAACCAAAAAGACCCCTGAAAAAATCTTCAGCATTTCAAACTGTTGCCTAGACTAAATCAATTGCATGTTATATATGCAGAATTAAATATTGAAAAAATAATTAGAAAGCAGTTATTCTTTTATTTCATTGCTAAATCTTACAGTCAAGATTTATTCTCCCTGTAAGTAAAATTAAAAATATATAAACTTGTGCCAGGATGTGTGTCCTGTTGGATCTGTATATTCACTAGAAGCACAAGGATCAGCTAAGGGAGGGATCACCAATCTATTCCATGCATATTATTGAGTATTTACACCAGTAAGATTTCTCCAGACATTGGTAGGGATTTCTGCATGAGCAAGGACTACAAGATGCAATCCTACTTGCAGTTCATACCCTTTATGCTGTATCATTGCTTCATTCTGTGGGGATGTGAGCCAATAGTAGTTTTGCATAAGGCAGCTGAAGTAGGTACCTTTAAGAATTTATGTTGGCTGTAAAATTCCTTGAGTGAAATGTAGTATTTCCTGTGAATTATTAGCATAAGCCTTCCTAAGTCTTTCATCTTACATTTCCTAAATTCATGGCAAAATTTAGGCATCTGTTTCAAAGGTCAGCATGGGCTTCTGTCTCAATTCATATATTAGAAAGGAAAATAATAATTGCAAGTGTTGCTTTCCATTGGCTTTTCCATATATCTACTCCTTATTTTTACTTCATTTACAGCATAAGATTTCATGGCATGAAGCCCAAGTGGGACCTTTGCCTCAGATAGTCTCACTTTTATACAGCTGTTCCTTAATTACCACTTAGCTGCTGCTTTATTGTGCTTCTTAGTTTACATGGATGACTTTCAGTAAGGCAGCTAACTCAAAGTGAATGTGTTTAGAGATGAAAAACCTATCTGTTAATTTGTTCCCAGCTCATCTTTACTGTTAAAAATGCACATCATGTAGGAATCTCTATGCATCTGGTTTTGGCTTCTAGGTGCCAGTCCTCACTGCCTACCAAGAATGTGAAATGATTTAAGAACCTTGGCTACATGGAGGAAAAAAACCTGTCAATATTATTCCAGTGCTAATTGTGCTTTATTATTTTTAAACATGTTGCTATAGACCTTATTAGTCTTTATTGTTGTTTCATTTCTCTGATCATATGACCTGAACAGAAAGAATGAGGTCATAATTTCCCTTCTGCTGGGGGGCGAATAGAATTTATTTTTATTATTAATATTGGAGTCTCTTAACAGGAATTAAGACACACTGCATTAAAGACACATGCATTTAATAACAGGGATTTGATGTGTTCTGATCTCAGTGCCCATATGTAGCCTCCTACAGATCAGAAGCAGTGCACAGCTGCAGATATTTGTGCACATGAAGTGCCTTACAGGACCACTGCCCAATTCCATACATTTTACATGCTTTCCTGCTGATATGGATCTAAAGCTGCCAACAGCAGCGTGGGAGCAGCAAAAATGAAAAGGAAGAGAAGGAATGTTTCCAATAAAAATCTGCCTCCCTTGCACAGTCTAAGTGACAGTAAGCATTCCAGCTTTGAGGGCTTTCAGTTGACATTGTATGCAAAAATATTCAAAGGGGGGAGAAAAAGACAAATATAAAAGGGGGGAGGAAAGGGCTCTGGCACCACTGGGCTTCATTTAAATTTACAGCCAAGGCTGTGAAGAGAGAAATGATGACAACTGCAGAGTTACATGTGCCTAAAAGCAAAGTTTCCCACACGTGTTCTCATCTGTATCACAGTTTGAGGTGCTTGGTAATGGAGGCTTGGGCTCCAGCCATAAGGGAGGCAAAGCCAACCACAAAGTTCAGATCTGTATCCAAAGTTCTGCATGTTTGGGAGCAGTTAGCCCTCTGATTTGAGATTTTATTCACTTAACTATGCACAAAATAAGTAAGAAATGTGAGCAAAGATGATTTTTTCAAGTTGCAGCTGTAATACTTCAAGGCCTTTAGCAGTCTTGATTAATCAGGGGATTACACGAGATTTTTGTTGTGGCTTTTATTTTATTTTAATGACTTTATTTATGTCAAATACCTTGTCATTTGTATGACACCGATCCTTGGGTCCTGCTGTGGGCTGAAATGGCTGGATTGAGATTGAGCACATTGTAGGGAAACACTAGTTTTTGCTACACAGTCTTCCTTTCTGCCTGGGAGATTTGATTTCTACCCCATTTCTGGTGACTTTGCTGCTATAAGCATAAATACAGGCATCCTGTGCTCATATCTTCACCTAATTGCTTGAGTTAGAGTATGGAGGATATGCTGGAGACTGCTTTATTTGAACTTGAGGGAATGGCTTTGGTTGCTGAAGTTGCTGTGGCAGCTGCCTATGACTTTCTCCTTTTTCTCTTGCACTTCTGTTGTGGCAGAAGCTGCTCATTTCTTGGGAATTCAAGAGAGTTACTCTTAAGGGACCAACTTCTGCTAGAGCCTCACTACATGAAATTCTAAAAAGCAGTTCCTTTGCATTCTGGAGTTCTTTCTGATTTAGGGTCCACGCATATCCAGCATCTCCTTTTGAATGAGAAAGACTGGAATTGTGTCAATCATTTTTCATTTCACCCCATTTGAATCACAGATAAAACCACCACCAATCTATTTAAACAGTCTTGCATGTGTTGATCAGAGCCTGAAATTTGCATTTAATAGTATAGCTACAGTGGCTTATGACATATTTTGTAGAAAGGACAAATTTTGAGTGTGTGATTTGCTTTGTTGCGTTGATTTTGTAAAAAAAAAAAAAAAAGAAGCCAATAACCCTTTGCAAAAACTCAGTAACTAACTCATGGAGACTCCTAAAAATATCAAAATATCTGTCTTAATATGACTGTCCCATGCTTTTATTATACCCTGGTGGTTAAGATCACAGTAAGTAGACAATTGAGCAAACACTGCAGAAGTCTAGTAAGTTCTTAGGAAGAGTCATTCATGGTTTAACTTTTGTTTTCTTTTTTTAAGAGAACATCATCTTTTTAATGTAAACCAAAGTATTTTTCCAGTCCAGCATAAAAATATTACATCTGAGTGGTCCTCATGCTCCTCTTAATTACACTAACTACTGACTTTGGATAAATGTGGTTCATTCCAATACCTTGGATTGGATACTTGGATTCTACAGTATGACTACCAGTGTATGTGGTATAATTTAATTAAGGAGTATTCCCTTTCACAATTGGTCATTAGCATTAGCTAGTAATTTGCTAAATTTGCTTCAAAAGGTTATTGCTCTAGCTATGGTAAACAATAACTCATTTCATGGGGATTTATTGCTATTAAAAAGTATAAGCAATTTCTAATAGCAATACTTATTTTTTTTAAAAGGCTGTAGGTTGGTTGAGTGCACTCAGATTACTTTACAATGGATATTTTTTCTGGCAGATGAATAATTCTCTGCTAGTCAATTCAGTTTTGAGTTCTCAGATTTAGCACCTCAGTTATGCATTCTTCATTTGTTTTATTAATTGTTTGGTTATATTTGACTATGCTGAACTATACATGCATGCATAATATATAACATATTATTAATGAAATTTTCCAATGTGACAGGCTCTCGTTACTCATGAGTAATACACTCTCTGTTAATACAGTATCTGTCACATAATAAATAAGTAAAACAACTTTATGTAAGCTTGTTCTAAATTCTTAAACATAATTATCTGAATCGTTGAAAAGAAATAAGTGTTGAAATTACTCTGATGCATGATGTAGTAATTTGAGGAAAGAAATTCTTATGCTTCAGGTAGAGCTCTCTTAAATATGTTTATGACAGGAACAAATGTACTTAATACCAAGGCTAAAGCTGTCTGAGATTGTCATGCCAACCCTTGCTCTTACTAATTAGCAGTTCATTTTTTCTGGGCCAAATTATCTGCTGCTGTAAATTTCTGCAGCTTTATTAACTTCAGTAGAACTGGATCAAATTACATAAGCACAGAATTAAGTTGAGAAGAAAGATTTATTGCTGCTTTGTGGAGCTGAAATACTTGCAGGATTGGCTCTGCGTGGTATGAAACACATGACTGCTGAATTCCATGAGATTCAGTGTGCTGGAAAGCTTGGTTTCATGGAGCCTTTTGGAGCTGGTTTCCAGTAGGTCTATTCCTTACCTGTACATGGTGCTGATCCTCCCCAGCTGTAAGACTTTGCACTTGCCCTTGTTTAACTTCATTTTTTACCCATTTGCCCAGCTCTTCTGTCTGCCCAGATCTCACTGGATGGCAGCACAGCCTTCTGTCACTTTCCATGAAAGGCATACCCACCTTCTTTGAACTTGCAGAGTAGGTTAAAAAATTGTTTTAAAAAAAAGTATCAATATTGTCTCATCAAGACTCATGCAATGTCTAATCTTATTTAGCAATAAATTGATTTTCTGTAAGTTTGTTAAATACTGGCTGTTTTTACATACTTATCTTTGTAGTCATACAGATTACCTGGAGCATAGACATATAATCAGCAGAAACACTATGAAAACTGATGATTTATATCCTGACAAACGGTGATTAATTTATAGATACAACATGAGGAACCACATACTAGCTCGTCTATAGACAGTGATGTGTGTCCAGCAACATTAAATCAAATGGGTGAAGTGATTCTCTGATGTGAAACAGGGAGTGTTTGTTTCAGAATTTGTCTTCAGGCCTTTGGGTAAGGAATTATTACTCATTTTCAGTATTCAGAGGATCATAACAATAAATTTGCTTCTGCAATTTGACCTGATTAGCAGATCTCAGTACAGAAAAGTTTTTCTTTTGGATGAGGTCAAGTCATTGGAGAGTTATTTCTGTCTTACAAGTGAAATGAGCAGGAAGGAAATGTCAGCACTCTGAGGAAATGTTCAGCCATCTTAAAGCTTTCTACATTTTCTGTTGAATACCTGTCTAAGAGATCTGTACAGCTCTGTGAGATACTGTTTGACTTCATGGAAACAAGAAAGGCTAAACCCCCAGCTGGTATAAATCAGTGTTGTTAGACTGTATTGGTAGAGCCATGGACTTGACTTGCATCACCAGACAAGCTGAGTGAAAATGAACATCAGGAGAAGGAACCTCATGTGCATGTGGGTATTACCATGTGTATTAGTGGAAATTATCTGTAATATAATCCCAGTGGCTCCAGGGGGTACATTAGTAAATTTAAAAATAAAATTAATAAGTAAAATTAATTTGAAAATCAAACATGAATCAAATTTAAAAACTAAGGCCATAGTTGTGCACAGATGCTACTGAAAGCACAAACCTGACATTTTGTTTTATGTAAGACTTATTGTGTAATTTAATTTAAATTTTGGTGTATGTTACTTTTGGGCTTAATTTGTTTAAGGGTTAATTGAAAGGTTTTTTTTATTGAAAGGGTAAATTGTACCTTTTTTTTTATTATTGAATCATACTACTGCTTTATATGATAAATATATATATATTTATATAATCAAGCATCCTCTCTGGTCATATTGCCTAGCTTCTGTCATGATGTCTAGTATTCTTTGTGCAGTGGATGTATTCAGTACTTGGATGCTCCTGCATTTGTACAAATGGAATTTAAGAGAAATCTTTAAAACCAAAAAAAGGGAAAAAGGAAGTGTCCCTTTCACTTGTTTCTCAATTTGCTCTTCAGGATTAGTCCCGATTCAGTCTTCTTCCTTCTTCCAAGGAACAGGTGGGGAGTTTTGAGTGTTTATTCAGGGAATATTTTGTGTGCAGGAGAAACAAGGTCAGGCCTGCATCCTTTCCAATGGCTCATTCCTCAGACCACTCCCAAGAAACATCCCTTGGCAGCAGACTTGATGAATTATCTCAACAAAGGGTGTTATCCAGCAGAGGAGGCTATCATTAACTGTATGAAAGCCAGTTACACCTAACAAACTGTTTCCTGTAATCTTCATCATTGCCCTAGCTTTTGGACTGATGCACATGTTGATTAACCAGAGAGTTGATGCAAGGTGGAGTTCACTTCAAAACAGAGGAAGTTGGCACAAATGCAATAAGGAACAGGACACAAAAATAAAATGTGTGAGTGCATATATAATGAATTAATGGTAATAAACCTATTCAATGAACTCCATGTGTTCAAAGATGATGAAAAAATACTTTAAACATTTTTTCAGTCTCCCTACAGAATTATGCTTTTCTTATGTCAAACCTTGATCTAGAGTTCTATGGAGAGAAGAAGCATTTGCAGTGTTAAAACAACCCCTCTCACTTCAGTCTTAAAACAGGATGACAGAAATATAAACATTGTAGTAACCAGTATTGATTTCTTTTTTCTTTTGGAAGGAGAGAAATGAAAGTAATGAGAAATCCTGAATTTAGTTTCAAAGCCAGGCCCTTCACCCTTATTCTGAAACTTTAGTCTTTTATGTGAAAGACCTGCCTGCTGACATTATTGACTACATAAGTCAATGTCAAATCTTCTAGTGAATAAAATGGAGCTGCAATTTCTTCTTACGATATCAAAACAGATCTTTAAGTATGTGCTCATTTGCTGTTTCAACTTATTGAATTAAATATAAAATTGAAATTTTAAGAACTGCATGTTTGCTATAAATTTTCTAGATTATGCTTAGGAGCAGATTAACAGTTATAATTTGGCATTTACGGGAAGAAACTAAACTGTTCTGCCTTTCCTGGAACATATTTGGGATCATTTGTTTGATCTTCACTGAAATTAGCTTCCTCTGCTAGAATTCATTTCACTTAAGATTTTTACTAGTGTCTATTCTACATCACTTCTCAATAAATTTATGGATAATGCTTGTATTCATAAAAATAACATATAAAATACAAGTGGGACTGAATTCAGTGTAATGTTGATTGTAACATTCCTAACAGAGGGCTGTGGTGGTGGAAAAGTCAAAACAACATCATTCACTCACCCCCATTCTGGCAAAGAGCAAGCATAATATGTCATTTGGGAACTAGTATGCTAGCAAAACAATGTTTTTCTGAGATGGACAGGTCTGCACAGGTGTTAAGACCCAGCTGACAGCTACAATATATGCTAGGAAGTTACTTCTATTCAGGAAAAAAGAAACATAAGTGTTTTACCAGCTCACATTTATATTCTGTCTGCGAGTCCTCCTGCCTTAAGAGAATCCTACATGCTCCTTCCTGTCATCTGAGGTTGTTAGGTAAGCATCCTTGACCCACCATGTGCATGTATAACATAAAGTTGTCTCTATAATATATTTACACTTAGCTGAAACATGTGCATTGCACCTGTAAACTTTCCCAGGTGGACTCAAGCAGGGTAACTACCACGGCCATCTGGCCACTATCACAATAGAGGGGCCAACAAAACTGCCACCTTGGACTTCCAGAGGGCAGACTGGCTTGTGTAGGAGACTGAGAGTCCCTTGGGAGGCAGACATGAAGGGCAAAGGAGTCCAGAAAGGTTGGACGTTCTTTATTCTTGGGACATATTTAAATCAAAACCTTGGTCCAAAAAGAGTGTGGTACTCATAGATCCAGATGAAATATTGAAGGTTACTAAAGTGTCCTCAATTTTACCACAATGATGCATTCAGTTACTGAAACTGGGATTCTCATCAAGGTGTTTATTTTAGGCACAAACTTTACAACTTGTTAGGTGGCAATAATGCAGTCATCATATTTGCTAAGATGGCTGTGTATTTATAGAATAATAACTGTTAGTGAAGGTCCTATGATAAAATAATGAGCAAATTGTACAAATTCAGGATTATGGGGATTAGACTATCGCTGCAAATGCAGAAATAACTATTGTCAATTATAATGATTCTCTAAAGGTATATAATATATCATAAAAACATTTATCATAAGAAAAAGTAACAAAAGCAAAGAAGTGATAAAAGTAATATTAAGCTGTGTAAGGATGTGTTTTGCCAACAAAGAACTTGTTTTGAAGGAAGGTTTCCAGTTATGAAATACAATCATGGCTGTTTGGTCCCCTCAGAGTTCATTAACAAAACGGGAGCATTCATTAGGGCCTGTAACTGTTTTTCCACTGGCATAATAGAAGTAATTAATGACATAAATGTGGAAAGATTGACTAAGAACTTGGTATTCCTTTATGGGACATATTCTTAGCTTTAAGCTAGTTAAAGTGAACTCTGAAAAAAACTTCTTTTCTGATCCTCAGCAGTTGAAAAATTTCTCTTTTATGTCATTTGGAGATGATTTAACAATACAAATATCATAAGGGAATAGCAGAATGGTTATTTAATTTATTTACTCCGTTTGCAGAAGAACTGGCTTTTAAGACCTTCAATAAGGTTTCTACTGAGGTATAAGAAGCCAAAATCATTATTTGTTTATATTTTTCCTATCTGTTATTCTGCTTAGGCTTCAGAGTTTGGACAAAAAAAAAATAAGGAAAAACTCTGATTTAGTTTGGTTGGTTTTGTTTTGTTTTTTAAGTAAAACAAAACCAGAAAACTTTAAGATTCTGCTGTTTTAAATACTCTTACTGTTATCTGTTTCTTCCATTATGATCATGTCATTTCCCAAGGTTCATAATTTTCCAGTAAACCTCAGAGAAGGATTCCAAGACCACAGATAATGTTCAAGACCATGTTAAATTAAACCCAGCCCTTGATGATTATTAATTATTTTAAGTGCTTCTTCTTAAGGTTTCATTTCCAATATTGGCAAACTAGGTTTGAGAAAAGTCTGAATACTGAGGAACACTTGGAACTTAAAACTAGGCAAATTAGCAGAGTTATTTCAGATTTAAGTTGCAAATAATGTCAGTCTGTTTCGGTTCATGGATTTGTTGGTGGCTTCCCACATGGGATCTGATTTCAGGACCTGACCATGGACTTTGGAGGACATTGGGCCATGCCACCAAACTTTAGATGTGTTCTTACATCTATGGATACTGCTATGGGTAGAGGCCATCTTCTAAGAATCTTCTGCTCATGAAAAGCATGTGACTTTTTGCCAAAGCCTTCTTCATGCCCACACTTTTTTCCTGCCATTCTCTGTTGTACCATCTGCATCTTGAAGGAAGGACACACTTCACAGAATCACAGATATTAGGGGCTGGAAAGGACCTAGAAGATCATCTAGTCCAACCCCCCTGCCTGAGCAGGATCACCTAGACTAAGTCACCCAGGAACAGATCCAGGCGGGTCTTAAGTGTCTCCAGACACTTGACATCCTCACAACCATAAAATAGATGTTGGAAATAAGAGTATACTTGCAATTAGGCTAAGCATCTCATTCAGGTGCCAAAGCTAAGGGCACTGTTGTTCCTCACATGCTCCTGCAAAGCATCACAACCCAATACCTTACCTAAAGAAGGGTTTCTATAGCCAAGACCATGTCTTTCCTTCCCACCTCAGCCCCACATCAGTTGTTCTGATGAAAGACATTAGTTTGCTTACAAACTTTGCCTTACTTAAATACTTAACCCATTGGGAATACAGTGGTGCCACTACTTGCCTTCTGAGCTTACCTTCTTCCTGAGTCACTCATCATATCTTAGTTTTGGCTGGAATGACTTTGGCTGTCCTTGGATTGTATCTGCAGAATGAGCTGCTGAGAAACCAACCTTCCCTTAGAGCAGCATCTGCTCTGAGCTCCGCTCCCTTGCTTTCTCTTTTGTTCCTTTTGCCATCCTTCTTTTCAACTTCCTTCCTAGATCTTTTTCAATAGGAAGGCTGCCTGGGGACTTGCACTAAATAGAGATGTGAAGGATCAGTGTTTCACTCCCCTGCTAGCTGTGTCTGGGCCCTGGGACATGATATGCAAATCTAGCAAGGGGTACACTCCCTCCTTCCTTCCTGTTTGGAGCCTGGATTTTCCCTTCTCCTTATCTTGTCTGCTTTTAACATGCATTTCACTTGTGTTCTTTAATTAGCACATTCCTTCTAGCTTGGCTGGCTTTTTCCTGTTTACAGCATTTCCACAATTGCTACTCAACTCTCTAAATCATGCACTTAGTAAGAAGTACTCATTGTGAATATGTATCTTACTAGACTCATCAATTCTAGTTCACTGTGAGCTTTGAGTATAAGTTCTGCCTTACATATTAATAATGCAGACAGTAACTTAGTGCTGACTTCCTAAATTGCCTTCTTTTTTACTGTTTGGGAGTGTTGTCATTCCTGAGTGGGTATTTCCAAGGAAGAGAATAATGCCCAGATATATCAGGTGAAAAGACATACAAATTAGCTATAGTGAAAATGACTAAAACTTATTTTTCTAAGAGGATTAAGTGGCAGAGTGTGAGGACACTGCTTCTTAAAGGTAGGATTTGTGTCATGTTTCTTCTCATGATGAAGAGGAGAGGGGTTATCATGTAACTCATTAAAAGTCTGAAAATAATAGTATAAGGGAGAAATGGAAGGAAGGAACAGGATTAGGTTAATGCTTGCCCCTCAAGGGCAGTGTGCCTACTGGGCCAGGCCAGAGGTGCACTGTGACAGTTCTATGTGATAAAGGAGCCTGTGCAACATTAGTTGATGTACTAATCCAATAAATTATCATTTAATAAATATCAGCACTGGGCAATGGGCGTGTGAGATACCTTTTGTAGTGAATTTTAAAATACTTTTGGATGGAAGATTATGTATAAATGGCATATGATTTTAAACTTCTTAAATGAGATATCAAAATTATGGAGAGATCCCAAGAAAGTGTCTGAAGTCTTTATGTATTTGTTAGCAAATCAGGAAACTGAAGTATGTCTCAGAATGGTAGAATCCTTTTAAAAGTATGTGTGATCTGTGATTATCTAAGTTAAGAGATTACATACATAAAATGCCCAGAAATATATTCAAAATGTGAGGTGCCCCTCTCTGCATTCTTTCCCTGAAGGTTGAGAGGTGCCTGAAACCAAAAGATTTTTGATAAAATAGATTGTAACCAATTGCTTTAACATTTCTGTTCTTCGTATGGGTAGCATTTTTAGCACAGTGATTTTTTAATAGCTTCAACCTGCATCTGCAATTCCAGCTCTAAACTCTTAACTGACAGACTTGTACACTCCAGATGTTAGTCTTGCTGTGCTACACGTGCCTTGAGCAGCCCAGGTCTTTATGCAGCACGAACTAAATGGGAGACAGACAGAAATATCTGAAGATGTTGAATTTCAAGCATGCTGCGTGTACTGTAGCTTGACATGGATCATTGTCTGACAGGACTTCTGTTAGTTTTGATGCTTTCTAATGCATGAAATGTTAACTGAAAAATGCTGTCATATGAGGTCTTTAGCCTTTTTTGGACAGAATGAAATATCTAAAATCTACAGCTTTCACAGCTCAGCTGAATGTCATACTTGCTTACTGACTGAATGAGGGTCAGAGAGATTCTCCTTACATTTCCGAATAAAATTAATCTCAGACCATAACTATAACAGATTAAAAGCTGTAAGAAATAAGTAGATCATCACTGGAAGCTTTGGGGAAGAAATGTGTCAATGAGACAATTGAAGCAGGAGGTAATCAGGTGGTTCTTGACAGTTGGGAAGAATGACAAAAATAAAAGAATGCCCAAAAAATCTGCAAAGAAGTTTTCCTCTGGATTTTGATAGTTGAAGATCTGCTTTCAGTCCTGCTAGAAGGAAAGATAGGAAACAGTAAAGGTTTTGCGTGGGGTAGGAGGCAGACATAGTGAGGGTAAAATAGAAAGTCTATCATATTCTATGAAAGGTAAAGGCAATAGCAGAAGAAAATAGCTAATACTGTGCAGAGAATACAGAAGAAAGTTGTAATTGTCCTTTACATTAGATTAACCCTTACTCTAAGATACTGGGCCAAACTTGCCTTTTATAACTCTTCTGATTTCAGTGGAATTATATCCAGGAATAATTTTGTCAATATATTCCTCTTCTAAAAGTCTCTTTTTAAAAGCAAAAAATAAATAAAATTATTTTGAGTTTAAGTATCTGTACATGCAAAATAAAATAATATTTAATAAATGTGTGTGGTTGGATGTAACCAGTTAGAAACAGATCATTTAATGACTCCAGTCTGAGTCTGTTTAAATTGTTATATTTAAAGCTATCAAGCTCCAAGGAATAAGTTGTTTATGCATGATGTGGTGCAAAAATGAAAAAGCTTCATTTGCTTCAATCATACACCCACCCTTAGTATATCTTGGCTCCCACAGATGTGGAAGATCATTTGTAACACTATAGATGCAAGCTGTGGCTCTTATGGGAAGGAAAAATAATCATGGCAATAGCATGTCCTTGTTTTAATGGGCCGTTAGGAATAGCATGGGAGAGCAACAATGGTGTCAGGTTTGTAGAGTTCAATTGTGAGCTATTTCAGCTTGTAACAGTGACCATGGAAGAGAAGAGCATTGAGCACTAGGGAGCAGAGAGAGCAACAGTTTTTCTTAGTTTGTCAGCACACAGAATAGTTACAGGTTTACTGGACCATACTGGGCTTGGTTGAGGTGGAATTAACTTTCTTCATAGCAGCCCCTGTGGTGCAGTTTTGGATCTGTGACTAAACCTGTGTTGGATAACACTCCAGTGTTTGGCTCTTGTGGCACAGCACTTGCACAGCCCTGAGGCTTTCTCTTTTTCACACTGTCCTCTCCTGACCCAAAACACCTGAAGGGCTATTCCATGCCATAGAACACCTTTCTCAACAAAACCAAACAAACTGAGGTGAGGGTAGGGGTGAGGATGTGTTATGTCAAGGTAACAATTGGTTGGAGCCTGTCTGGGCATTGGCTTGTTTGTGTGAGGTGGTGAATGATGGCCTTTGCGTTGTTTGTTTTTTCTTCTTCTCTTTCCTTCAGTTACTAAACTGTCTTTGTTTTGATCCAGAAGTTTTCTTTGTTTTTCTCTTCCTATTTGATTCCTTATCCCACTGAGGTGGTGATGAGAAGTGAGTCCTTCATTGCTGGCCAGAGTCAACCCACTGCATGGCCTTCAAAGGTTGACAGGCTGGTTCTGTGCTCTCTGATGCCTACTATCTGATTTCCTTTATAGCCATTTGACAGTTATGTATCCTTAAACTCTGAGTCACTGCTGGCCATTTTCAATCAACCAGAACATCAGGAAAAATACCATGCAGCTAAATGTCAGTGCCTAATGCTTCAGGATATACATTTGCATGGGTGAGTCATCCAGTCAACATTCTGCATTCTTCTTATGGAGTTGAATGAAACCCAGGCAGAAGTTTCTCCAGAACAGGTGCTTTGATCAGATTGGCTGATTTCATAACCATTCAATAAATAAATAAATAAACAAATCCTTCCATTTTAACTGCCTACAGCACTTAAAATTTCCTATCAAGGTGATGCCACAGCTGAACACATCCCTTACATTATTTCTCTCAGTGCACCCATGCCACCATGAAGTGCAATTTAGTCTTCGAGGAACTATTATTCACAGGAGGGAATGATCATAAATATGTGCCTTGAGTTAGAGCAGGAAAAGCAATGGCAATTTGTGCCACAGCCAGGTAGCTGAGGTCTCTGAAGGACAGTCTGCCAGCTGGAAGGGTAATTTCTAATGTAGGGATGAAGCTGGGGGTGTCCTAGTGCAATAGCTGATCAGTTGAAAAATAGAGCAAGACTGAGAAAAAAATGCAGCATTATTCAGATGTTTTCACCTCCAGTTTACAGGCTGTAAGCTTTCCTATATTGATTGCATTTTCTTCTTCCTTGGTGCCTATCTTGCCACGTGCAGTTGTTTAAAAAGTCTAAAACCTGAAGTGACACTGTAATAAAGAAAGGTAAGTTTGAATGTCATCAGTAATGAACATTTCTAAAACTAGCATTTTCCTGTGTTGCTAACAGGTAACATTACCTGGCACAACTGTGATTGAAACTTTTATGGAGAGCAGATGTATGAAGTATGACTGTACTAGTGTCAGTAGTTGCTACTGTAGTGAGTAGGAAGTGATGGCAGAGGTGGAACTTCTGTCTCTCCTATCAAAACAGACAGTTGTCTTGGAAACACTGATGCTCACCCTGGTGCTGCTTTATTGTAGAAATAAATGCCTTTGGATGACTTTTTGGGGTACAGTAAGAAGGTTTGCAATAAGGGTGGTAATGATGAATGTGCAGGCAACTTAATATTTTTTTTTGCAGTTTTAATACTGCCCTAGAATACTGCTGAAGACTACTTTAACCCAGATTTTTTTTCCAGTGAGTTTTTGGTGTATATATGACTGTTTTATCAGAAAACAGTCTTAAACCAGCAGTAGTGGAAATACAGTTTAATAACATAGAAAATATTTCACAGATTATATTTTTTTTTTTACAAAGGTGATTACTATTAAAATATAATGATTATAAAAAAAAATCGAGGAAGAGTCGTTAGGAATCGGAAGAGAAAATTCCTTTTTTAGAGAGCAGATGCTTTTCTGCCAAAGAACTGACTAAATAGTATTATGAAAACATCATACTTTCTTAATTTTTCTATAAATCATCAACTCTTGGACTTGTATATGAAAACACTGGTTGAAAACACTCTGAAGTCAGTGGGACTTTTTTCCACTTAGTGTCATGGGCTTTATGTCAGCCCATGGGAGGAATACTTGTTGGAGGACATTTGAGAAATATTAGTAATCAGTTTCTTAAAGGAATACTAATTTGTTGCTTCTTACCTACACTTTACCACATGCTAGAAAAAACAGGTATATTTGCTCAGTGATTACACTGTTTCATGTTTACATTTCTGTGATCTTTAAGGACAAGGGAACTCCTCATTTCAGTTGATTTAATGCAATTAAATTTCAGTAAGTATTCAGGGCTTCTTTTGAGAGAACATTCTCTAGTATCATTCTTCCCATAAACGACTGTAAATTTCTTTAAGCCCTTAATATTTGATACTTATACTTTTTTCCCCCCTCTTGATTGGAAATATAATTGAGTTTAAACAGTCTTTCACTGATGAATACTTCATTTACAATAAGCATAACTGTAGTAATTTTATCTGTCACTCAATATACTGCTACCTTATAAAGCAACATTCACAAAAACCTGCTGTTTCTAGACTAATTGGAAATCACAGTTGTTTAAGCAATATTACAGAAGGTCATTGTTCTTACAAATAAGAAATAGAAGTTAGAATTATCCATAGCCACAGAGTTACCCTCAAAAGAGAGGTGTTTTCAGAATGGGGCCATAAAAAGAGATGTGGTGTTGTTGGGAGCTTCTGGAACAAGATGGGTGTCCAGAACACTGAGTGCAAAGTGATATTTGGGAAGTGCTCAGATCCTGCAGTGAGTGCAGCCAAGTTAGGGCTCCAGCTAGACAGTTTAAAAACCTAGACAAAGATTGTATCTGGCATATTTTTAGAAAATAATTACGCACATTCTTTTGAATATTTAAAATGATGGTGAAAACTGTATCATTCATCAGGCATGTCGGTTTTAAAAACCAAGAGATGCTGTTAGAGCCTGAGAACAGACACTGTATCTTTGTGGGAGATTCACAGACGCTTGATTTCATTCATCCACCCACATAGTCTGAGATAAGCATAAGAAAATTGTTCTACTTCAAGACAGAAAGTTAACTGGTTTGAAATGCTGTCTTGGAGGTCAAGGGCTTCTGTGATAAATCTTTTACGTTTTTATTTGATCAATTTGATGGTGTTTCTTAGATCCATATAGAATTAGTAGAGTTTATGTTTTAATGCTCTCAGAGCAGAGAACTCACATTTTGACAAATGTACTGCTGTATATTAAAAAAGGGTGCTATTGTGAGACTGCTGTCATTACCAATTAATGTTCTTATTGCCATTTTCTTTCCTGTGATAACATTTAATTCATTCTAACCTTAAGAGATTTCTGTCAAAAAGAAATGAGAGTGACAAGAAGAATTTAGCAAATGAGTTGGGCCTAGGTAGAATATTTAACATTAAAAAGAAAGCAACCAACTTCCTAATTATCTTGCATTTTGCTGAAGCTAGTGCAAAGGAGGGCAATGAAGGTGAAGGGTCTTGAGAATAAATCTTATGAGGAGCAATTGAAGGAGCTGGGACTGTTTAATGTGAGGAAGAGGACGCTAAGGGGAGACCTCATCACTCTCTAAAACTACTTGAAAGGACATTGTAGAGAGGTTGGTGCTGGTCTCTTTTCACATGTAATTAGCAATAGAACAAGAGGGAATGGATTCAACCTGCAACAGGGTAGGTTTAGACTGGGCATTAGGGAAAAATGTTTCACAGAAAGAATAGTCAAAACACTGGAATAGACTGCCCAGGGAGGTGATTGAGCCATCATCCCTGAATGTGTTTAAGGGTCTTTTGGATGTGGTGTTGGGTGACATGGTTTAGGGGTGAACTTTGTAGAATAGGATTAATGGTTGGACTTAATGATTCCAAGGATCTTTTCCAACCGGAATGATTCTATGATTTTTGTCACTGTCTGGTGGATCTCTCACTCCTGTAAACTCTAATAGCACCATGTAAAATCTACTCAAACTGTGCTGATTCACATAGCTGAGCAACCAGTCCAATACTGCATTGGACCCTGCTGGGTCTCAGAAGTTGGACAGGCCTACTCATTACAAGCATGCCTACATTAGTGCAGGAGTCTTCCAGTTACCAATGCAATTGAAAATACCAAATTAATCCAGTAGCATGATATGCAGTCTGTTTAGCAAGACAATTAGAAGCATCTATTGTAGTTTTATGATAATGTCTTTATTTGTGATGTCGGATGTACTTTGTAGTGATCTGGCTGAGCTCCAAGTGTCTGACTCATGCCAATTTAGAAAGAGATTTCATTCTAAAAATGTTCTTACAAATAGGAAATTAATTGGGGAAAAAAAAATAGAAAACTCATCAAACCCTGTACCAATTATTGCTCAAGTTAAATGTGCTCTCCAGTATCACAGCAACAACTGAATGAGACTGGCATTTCTGTAAAGTACTTGGATTCTGTAACATGGAATTTTCTGACAAACCACTGGTTGAATCTAGTTGAATATAGTTTATTGTTTATCTTTAAAATGTTCAATGTCAAGCCTATTTTTTCCTTCCCTTGGAGGATATTCTTGTGATTTCTCTAAGCTTCTGTTATAATCTCCAGTTATAATCTCCAGGAAAATATATTGTCAGGGTGAAACATATGGTCAAGTACCCTGTGCCATCTAACTCAAACCACTATAATTTTGTTAAAATTTTATTCACTTCAGTAAGTTACTGGTCTGCTGCTATAAATGCTCTTTTCTATGAAATACATTATCATTCATCTCAAATTGCTCCTCTTAAAGTGGCAAATAACAGAGACTTCATTGTGCACTTTGAATGACTCCAAGAAAAACAGCTGATACTATTTGTCCACTGAAAATGAATAGCAGAGTATGTTTTCCTCCATTCATTATTTTCCCACATGTATTGTTTTCCTACATACCTCTCTATATACTCTGTTATTAGTTCCTTCATTTTCCAGACAAAAGACTATTTTTTTTTTCTAAAATTCAATGTAGATAACTTATGTAGGAGACACAAACTGCACATGCTTTCAACATACAGAGAAAAGTATAATTTTGGAAAATACACAGTGGATGATGAGTTGTTTTTCTTGTGTCACAGCAGAAGTTTGACTACTGAGGGACATTTCCTTAGAGAAGAAGGGGAAGGGGGACTACAGGCTTTTAGATCTTGTCACATTTTATTCTTTCAGTGAAAAAAAAAAAGTCATTCTAGAATCACTGTGATTTTCATGTGACACCTGTTTTGGAGACTTGTTAATGTGCTAATTTTCTACTAAACCTGATTTTTGTAGTATTTTGTTGGGAGTACTCCTCTGTCATGGAGGGCAGGGTGGAGGAACAGAAAGTATTTGCCATCTGACTGGCTGTTGTGATTCAGCAGTGGACACTGACACTGTGACTCAGGCACTGGGATGTCAGGGGCTCCCCCAGGACCTCAGGCTAGGGTGTTACCAGCCAGAGCCCACCCCAGCTGGGAGCAAAGTGGCTGGGGGGCATTAGGACAGCCTCAGCCCTGGGCATCCTGCACCTTCCTGGGCATGAGGTCCGGTTGAGTTAAGGCTGGGATGTGCGCCTCCTCAATGGTCAGTGACTGGGCAGGGCTGTGGGGAGCTGGTGAGCAGTCCTGGAGAAGGGAAGGCTGAATTGGGTTTCCTGGGCCATGGGCAGGTGGGGAGAGGCCCTGGGAGAGCCCTACTGGTGCCATCAGGGCCCTGACAGGGAGCTTTACCATGTTTATACTCTGCTCCAGGGAGACCTGTGACAGCCTCAGGGCTTCTTGGTGACAGTCATGGCAAGGACCCTGCCAAGGAAACCTCCAATCCTGGGTGTAGGTGCCTTTCAGAGCAACTCAGAGCTTTTCAGCTGCCACTGATGAGCATTTTCAGAACACAAACTCAAACAGAGCATGCAAAAAGCACATCAGCTCTGTTGGGTTAAGTATTAAATTTGGGACCTGACAAGTTTAGTGCTGGGAGCTCTCCTAAGTGCCTTCTTGGACTGATACAGTCACTGGTGTGTGAGGGTGCAGCCCTCCAGTGTTGCTGCTTCCTCACATCACTCAGTGGGGCTCAGGTGAGTTGTCTCCACAGCAGACACCCCTTCACCATCAGCACTGCAAGTGCTAGGGGCAAAATCACCCCTGCCAGCTTCAGGATGGTGAATACCCAACAGTAAATGGATGAGGTGGGCTGTGCAGATGTGCTATGCTAGTTTGGTTGCTCTTGTCCCCCAGGATTCAGGGATTCCCCTTCCTGATTCATGGTTGAGATTATAAAAGTGCTCTGGTGCTTTATAGGTTTGGACTGCTGAGGAGATTTCCTTCCCTACATTTTGTGTTGCTCACTTTTTTTGCTTTCTGTAATGGCAGTTAACAGGCATGCAGTAATCTGCAGAAATTGAGAAAGGCAAATGCAGCCTTAAAATGTGCCAGAGAAGTGTGTTGAAACTACCAGCTGATTTCACAGTAAAGACAAAAACATTAAGTAGTGCATGGTTCCTTAACTGGCATAACATGACCAATGCTTTGCCTGCAGCTGTAATGCAGCACAGCACCATCAGTGTATGCTACAGGGAAGTGTAAAGCCAGGAATCCCATTTCAATTGCAGATTTTATGCTTCTGTTATTTTACAAAGCACGTTGGTTGGTTGGTTTGGTTTGTGGGGTGTTTTTCCCCTTTAACTGTAAACCTTTTGGATACAAAGACTAAAAAAAAAAAAATCTGTTGTATGCCAAATTGCTGCTGATTTGCTCTGTGGCCTTGGTGTTACATTCAACCTCATTATGACTCAGTTCTGCATTTTCATCCTTCACAGAGAGGTTTTAATGCTTAACTAATTAATGTCTGTACATCGTTTGATGTCCCTGAGTAAATATAAACACAAAGCTACAGATAACAAAGATAAATAATAGTACTTCAGGCCTGCTAAACTTGTTTTCAACCTGTAGTAAGAAAATTGAATTGCCAAAGTGAGAAGAAGCAATTCGATGAGAAGCTACAATGAGGGATAGATCTCCAAAAACATTATCATTTTTTCCTTCCTACTGATGAAATATTCCATTATTTTACTTCCTGAGTATGAAGCATTATTAGTTTTGAGCTCAGTTCTTTTCAGAAAGCATTTAAGTAATTATTATTTCAATAACAAGATTATAATGGGAGAATAAAAGAAAAAATTTTTCCAAGAATAATAATTCTTGGGGTGGTTTGGGTGATAATTTCTGTGTGGGTTAAAAAATAATATTTTCCAAGATTAATTTTGTCCATTACTTACTACTATACTAGAGCAGGGCTTCTTCCAGTTTATCTTTGGGGTTGTGATTTACATTTAGTGTCTATGCTGTAATGCAATCACAATAAGATACAGTATTTTCAGTTCTTAAGTCAGCTAATGTGTCTGCAGGCTCAGTGGCTGTCACTATTTTAGTATTTGTGAATTTTTACTACCTACTTCATGGTTTGTTCATTGAGTTCAAAAGTAGAAACAGATATAAAAAATATTTTAGCTGTTTTTTAATTAATTTTGACATATTTATAGTCTACTTTCAGGGATTCTGAAAGTAAACCCAGCAACTGCTCTTGGAAGGTAAATGACTTGTTGAAAATTAATTCCTCAGCTCTAATTAGTATAAACATTTTTGCTCATGGAAATGAAGGGAATATACAGGCTCACAGGGTTTATTAATTCGAATACCTAACATTTTTATTTGGGAATATTTTTTAAACTGATAATACCCAAGTTCAACTCTTGTGCAGTTAGTTACTATGGATGCTTGGTTTGCAAAATGAGTGGCTTTATGGCTAAATGTCTGCCAAAGACCTTATTGTTGAACAACGTGTCTTATTTTAGACAAGCACATGAAGTGGCATGAGAGTGTGTTCACAGTCATGCACACAAATCTGGCCAAGTGAAGTCTGAGTAAATAACAGTGAATTTATTTTGCAATCATCTCTTTGTATGTCTTGGAGCAGATTTGTCAGATTTGTATAAATACGGCTTTTTGAGTAACGGCTTTTATGTAAAAGTTCAATAATTATTTTTGTTTTGACAAAAACATCCCTGCTTCTGTCTACCCACACTCCAGTATTAATGCAGCTCTCCTAAAGCCTGGTCAGTGCTCCTGCTCTTTGCTGTGGTTGCCCAGTCTCATGGAAAGATTGTGGTACGAGCAGGTCAGCCTCTAGTTATCAAGACTGAGGGTGCTTCACTTCGTTTCTCACTTGAACAGGTTTCCTCTGGTAAAAGGTAATTTATTTCATTAAATACTTTCAAGTATTACTCAGTGACACATTTACCAATAAGAAACGTGTAAAAAAAAGCTGCCCCACACAGTTGTTACTGTCGTGTTCCCATCTCATGCACAGGTTCTGAGGTTGACTGTTTTGCTTTGTTCCTCCCAGCGCACACGGGTTTTTCACTGCATGAAAATAACATGTCTGTTCAATAAAAAAATAAAGTTTAAATCACCTTTTTTATCATAGTCACATTTCAGGGTCTTTGGACAAATTAAGGCACAACTAGCTATAATTAGAATGGCAGTAGCCAAGCAAATGGATGAATCAGCCATTGAAAGGGCGTGGGTGGCTTACTGAAGCAGCTAAGAAAGGGCAGCAGTAACCTGTGAGCCACCCTTTCGAGGTTAGTGAGAAAACTCAGCTGAAAACAACTTATTCTCTTAAAGTTCTTGAGTATTCCAGGCCTCTTTCTCAAACAAGAGCGAAAAATGAAGATTTATTTCTCCATCTTCAAATGTCTGACAGGTTTGTACAAAGTTACATGATGATCTTAAACTTTTCACTCAGAGAGCAGTGGAGGAGAATCATTATTTGGTCAGAATATCCGTGCTTGTTCATTCAGTCATTTCTATAATATGAGTGTTGAAAGTACAAATTCCATGAGTATGTGCTGACCAAGTGAGAAGGTGTCAGTCTTTACCTATGTGCTTTTGGGGTCTGGGTATTGTAACATCTTTGGGCAACAGGTGGTGGAAATGAGGCACCATTGGTCTTACTGGTCTTGACTGGTATTTTGCCAGGTCCTCTCCTCCTTACTCTTTCCACAACCAAACTGTTAAAAAATGCCTTATTAAAAAGCAAGTTCTCTGTTTGAACATGATTTTTTTGAGTACATGAGTACATTTATCTCCTCTAGTTTTGGCTTCTATTGTATTTCTCATTATTCATTCATTTCTTTGTTGTTGGTTTGTTGGTTGTTTTTTTTTTCCTTCTCCTGCTTGTAGTCTGTTAAAAATCATAGGCATGTAACTGGAGAGTAGGTAATGTAGTTTGGAGAAACATATTTAGAAGTCTAAATTTTGTCCCAAAGGATGATTTTCACCTTTTTTATTTTTTTATATCTTACACAAACTAACTGAATGATTTAAATGATCCATCGAGTGGTAATAGCTTAACAGACTGTTTAATACAATGCTATCACAGTGAGTATAAAATGTCAAAAAATTAATAACAATGACATTTAAGAGAAGTAAAGCACTTCGTTCATATCTAGGAAGAACCTTTCCAATGAAAAGGGTGTTTCAGCTTCACTGAGGAGGTGATGTTACTGACTGTCTCTGTGGGAAAACACTTGGACTCAGTCTGGAAAGACTGGTCACAAAGGCTGATTCAAAATGTTTTGCATTTTCATTAGGATGACCTCTATTAAAAAAAAAAAGAAAAAAAAAGAGTGAAAGTGTTTGATGTTTGAAAGCTTGATATTTTGAATTCTTGCTAGATGACCTAAAAGTTACAATTTTATAATTTCACACAGCTGATTTTTATTTGAGATGAATGGCCAAGAGTGGGACAGCATGTAAAATACTTAAAGAATACATTTAAAATGTAACTTAAACAGGAACTACATAAAACCAAATTACTCTTTTCTGTCATAACATGTAATAAAGATAATTATTTCCACATTTGTTGGTGACAAAAGGTATGAGTTTATTTTGTTCTTATAGATAGAATATTGAATTTTAAAGGTCAGTTCTTCAAGGAAGAATGTATTTTGGCATATACTTAGGTTTTTGACATTATGCTTGGGTAAAAACTGTATGAACATAAGGAGGAGGGTCGATGTCAAAATGCAAACTGTGAGGAGAAATGCAACAGTAGATTTTAATAACCTCATGCCTTGGAGTTCATATTTCTGATCCAGTTTTAGTCTTAGTTCTGTGATGCTTTTAAGAGAGCTTCAAGGTATAAAAATTAGTTTTCATTGGAGGTGGAGGTGAGGAATTTGCTAGGATCTATTAGTATTGTTGTGACCAAAAATTAATGCATTTTTTCTTGTCACCCTGGGATTTGTCAGGAGTAATGGAAATGTCAGCTGCTCCTTGTTGCTTGCTGAAATTACCATTTATCTTGTGGTTTGTTTGGTTATATATTTGGTTATACTATATGTAAAGATCTGGTTTGCACATAAACCAAATAAAGCTAAAAGTAAGAAGCATGAAAATTGTAGATGGGCTTTTGCTGAGTTTGAATCTGTATATCAGAATACATTTTATTTTTATCAGAATAAAATGGTAAGAAGCATTAGGATAGTGGTGTGAATCAAAGAAGTATTTTGTAAAGATGTAATTAGTTTTGAAAAGCCAGCACAGCCATCATCTTTATTGCTTTAAATGTACATCACAACACCATTGTAATTTTCTCAGACTGTGGTGAATATTGGGGAATTGAAATGTAGACATCATGTATATTCTTAAAGTTTCGGAATTCATAAATCTAGATTATGAAAACAATTGAATTTGCTTTATTAAGATAAAGTAATTTAAATTATAGCATATCAGCATGCATCAGCTTTCCAAGTTATACTGTTGTGTTTTCTTGTGTTTTATATATGAGTGAAGATGATACAACTTTTCCTATAAAGAAATTTTGATACTTGTTGGTAGGCAAAAGTGTAATTTTCACATGAAAGGATACAAGGTTATGGCAGTCACTTTGTAAGTGACTAAATAAAAAATTTGAT
>JANHGL010000422.1:0-49132 GCA_024611195.1 Ceyx melanurus | reverse complement strand
TCTATGATTCTATATTTATGTACAAATATATGTGTATATATATATATATATATATATAACTTTTAAGATAAGGAGTCAATGCTCCCAAATTTTTATAGATAAGCAAGCCCCAGATGAACTGTGCAGATGTTTCAAAGCCAGCTGGGAAGTAAATAATGGAGAAGTAAAACCAGTTTTGTGGTATGGGATTATTCTGAACTTAATGGAGGTTCAGAAATAATATGGTATTCTAGTTCCTTATTCCCAGCTCCTTATAAAATGACATCTGCTGAGATCCTCTCTATAACAGCAGCCAAGACTATTGCAAGATGCCTTTTTGGTAGTTAATTTTTTGTAGCACTGTTCACTTGGTTAATGGAAAGCCAATGCTGAAGTTTTTTCCAGGAGACAGAAATGACTGCAGCTTTTTGATTTCATGATCATTTACAAATAGTGTGTCCTTTCTTTCAAGACAAGCAAAGGGAAGGCAGTTGAGAAATTATTCAGGCAGCTCTCCCTGCCCTTCTTATTCAGACAGAATCTGAGCTTGTCAACAAGCTGTATGTACTGAAGGTCTCACGCTGCTCATCCTGTCATGATAGACTTCTTATTTTTCATGGCTTTTCAAAAGTCACAGTGTCCTAACATTACATTAATGCAGCTTTCTGGAGACTGTTTATTCACTAACAGCATGAGCCAAGCCCCATGAAAATCACTGATTTTCACACAGTGGGGCATCAGTCTGTAAGTGCATTATGATATAGAGAGAGGCATTAGAAATATTCGGAGACAGGTCACTATATATGAAAGATCTCTCTAACTCAGGACCACCTCTCTTCAGAAAAATTGACAGGCAAATTCCACACTCCCTTAGAAAAACAGGCAGAAAAGGGAAATGGGGATTTTGAATGAGACATTTGGAGTTTACCTAAATATTCCCCAAGAAACAAATAAAGGTTATTTATGGATGTAAAATTAGCCTTGACTAATCATATGGAGAAGCACTCTGATGAAGCTGCAGCAGGTTCATTTCCCTGTGCCTTACAAAGTCCTGCAGTTCTCTTCTGCTGGCTCTGCACCCTCATGTCACATCTTGGGGCATGCAGCACAACCCTCATTTACATCCAATAAAATATTTCTGTTAAGCTGCAACTCTTATTATTACAGAAACTTCACACTGGGAGGGGAAAAAAAAGAGAAAAAACAACAACAAAAAAAAGAAAAAGCAAGATAATAATTTTGATTGGAGGACAACACATGGAGCTGTTTGTAAGATGTGCTTATCCCAAGTCACCAATTTTTCAGTTTCCCATGCTCTGCTCAAGAAGCTGGTTGAGAGCATGGCCAGGACAGCTGACCCCAACTAGCCAAAGGTAGGATCCATACCACAAAACATCATGCTCAGTATAGAAACTGGGTTGAGTTGGCCATGAGGAGTAGATTGCTGCTTGGGCGTCAGTCAGTGCATGGTGAGCAACTGCCTTGTGCATCACTTGTCTTTTTGTTTTCTGTCTCTGTTATATTCCTTTTCATTATAATAATGATTATTACAACATTTTAATTTATTCATGTTATTATTATGTTTTAGTTTAGTTATTAAGCCATTCTTACCTCAACCCATGAATTTTACTTCTTTTTTCCATTCTCCTTCCCATCCCACTGGGAGCATGGAAGGGTGAGGAAGCAGCTGTGTGCTTAGTTGATAGTCTGGGTTAAACCCCAATAACCACCTGCTCAGCCATTACCTCCCTACCCCTCAGTGTCCAGGTACCCTTTTACACTTGGGTCAGATGCAGCGAAAAGGAAGAGGGAAAATGGTGTCTGTGTCCAAGGCTGAACTCATGTCTTCAAGGTTTGTCAGGGTGCTTTGCCAATAGGCCACCACACCCTCCCCACATGAAAGAACTGAGCTGAAACCAATGCCAATAACTTTTGGCCCTAGGCTGACGTAGCATTTTGCTCTTTCTCTGATGTGAAGTGAACAAGCAAAGAGAGGTGTTGAACTGAAGTGCCTCGAACACTGCAGCACGAAGCATAACAAGGCCCCCTTTTCTGTGTGTTACAATATGCTCTGACATATGGTACTGAATGTACTTGATTATTGCCTACATTCTGTTAATTTCTGGGAACTGGTAAGGAAGCAGACTTCCAGCTAAGATCCTTATCCTTATATACCCCCTGAAGCCAGCCACTTCTGTAACATTTTTCAGCAATACAGTCATGAAGGAGCTCCTTATATGAGCCACAGGACTGCCCTAACTGTTTTCCCTCACCTCTTACTTGCCTCCAACAAAATCCTTACCTGGGAAAAAAAAAAATAAAAATAGGGAAAGAAGAGAAAGCCAAGAGGTGAATAGCTTTCCCAGGCTAAATCCCACTTCCTCTGGCTGCCCACTATGTTTGAGAGCAGACAATCCCAGGCTGTGTTTTGCTGGTTACTTCATAGTTGTGTAGTGGAGGTGCAGAGGCAGGCAAAAATCACCCTCAAGGGATGAGCACTGTCTGGGAATACTAAAGTGGACCACCTTAAGCAGGAGCTAATAAAGCAATGGGTCATAATTTACTTTAATGGTTAAACATAAAGCTGTTTGCATCTCCCAGAGACTGGAAACATCAATTAACCCTACTAGCTCAGTGACATGAAGTCTCAGCAGATATCCTGATTTCTGTAGTATTAGAGGACTATAGTAACTTTGTCCTTCTGGACTCCCTCTTAGCTCTTCACAGTCCTTCCAAAAGACATTAAACCTCAGATGTCCAAGAAGAAGGAAGCAGAAAAGTTATCACCAGTAAGAGCTCAAAATAAGACTGTAGTGAAGCAAGACATCTGACACATTTGTTTTCTACTCCAATGGATGTCACTGCCTCTGAAAACAAGTGGTGGAATCTAGAAAAGTAACAGGGACCTTTTTTCCTGCTTGATTTCTGCTCCAATCTCCTATGTTGGTCCTCATTTTCCTTGTCCCACTGGCAGTGCTCTCAGGCTCCATGTTCTTATTCTTGCTGTTTCCAGACTCTTGTCCTTTCTTTGCCAGACACCAGACACCAGAAACCCAAAGTAAATTCATAAATTCACTGCATGACCCCAAATGTCTGATACATTGTCTTTTGCTAGATAAACAAAAAAACAATCTGTAATTCTTGGATTTTTCACTTCCTGGCCACTTGATCTTAAAGTGACTGGTACTTTATGTCTCCAGTTCTGGTGATGTTTTCTTGCATTTTCAAAAGGCATTCTTGAACTAATTAAGAACAAGTAATAATCTTTAATTCTATCAGTCATCTGTTCAACATTAAAATTTCTTTGAATGGACTTCAGGATTTTCAGTTTCTCAGATAATTTCCCTCTCCTTATTAAAGGGAAGTGACTGAACTTAGAAAGACAGGCACCTGTCACCTTGGTGGCATCCTTTGGGCTCACTCCACATAGGTCATTGCTGAGTGCTCAGACCTTGAAGTGTTTAAGGCAGGAATTATGTCTTCTGAAGTTTGCACAGAGGTACTGACTGTGGCTTTTGGGCAGTGTGAACATTACATAGGAGCCTTGTACTAGAAAACATTCCCATCTGGAAAGGTTCAAAGAAAAGCCTCCTTGTGCAAGTCAAATTCCTGCTTGGTGCACAGGCTGCTTATTTAACAGAGCTTGACAACAGAAGCAAATCACTGTGCAAGAACAGCAGAGACTTCCCATTGCTCTCCACCTGCCCTCCCACAGCGAATCCACTAATACATGCCTACTGTTTTATTAGCCTGGGATAAGTGATGAGATGGGGCCTTTTCTGCATGCCCAAGGAGAAACCACTGAAAATATTGATGCAATGGACCAACACCAGTCATTCAAACTGTATGTGACATACTACAATTTCCAACAAAGACTGATACAAATACATATTGCAATAAAACTGTAGTATTAATTATTATCAAAGATCAAGTGGAAAAACAATTTTTTCTCCTGTCCTTTCATTTCTGCAGGCTGCTGACAGCAATCCATTTGTTCTTACCAGTCTTGTGTGAGAGTCATAAAGAGGAATTGAAGAAGGGAGGTATGGATTGTCTCACGGAACTGACAGTAATCAAAACTTAAACAAAAACCATTCACCCTTTTTCTCTTACTGTTCCTAGTACTGCCCATACGTACCACACATTAAAGGGACTCTGTTTATATGACTGCATTTGTGCACAGACATTACAGTTACTACATAAAACCGAAGCTTGGAAAAAAAAGCAGCAATGTACTTTAAGCTTTCTGAGATTACTTTCTTCCTGAGACTCTGAATTTCTGTTTTCACCATGTGCAAAATGGGATCCATGCCCCCTTACTGCAAATTGCTTTGAGATGTATGGATGAAAAGTGCTATATATGTACTCCTGACTATGGGCAATTTATTTGTTCCCCTAATAACCAAGTTTCTTCTATGAAGAGATTTTTATTAAGATCAACAGGAGAGCAGGGAGGGGAGGGGGAAGGCATTTAAATTGGGGTAGGATTTTTAAAAGTGAAATTAGTCCATGCCCTGTATTATAACATCTAGGAAAAGAAACATTATTTCAACAGGTGCATTTTATATATCACATGCACGTGCACTTTCACTGCTTGAAGCCCCTCTAGTGAAATTCACCTGGGCAGCAAATGAGCCTGTAAAGTTACATTATTAATTTTCAGGCTAGCATTCCCATTTAGATAATCAGCGTCATGCCTTAGTAATTTACTCAACTAAGCCAATTCAGCAAAATTGCCCTTTTTACAGCATATGTACCCCATATGTGAAGGTTGGATCTATCCTTTCATTCCAGTACAGTAAGTAAGAGCATGTTGTCAAGATGATGTTGATGCAAGGCTTGCACTAATCAGCCATGATACACCATCTAAGGATTTGACTAGAAGCTGAGCACTCTTTTTATATTTGTATGCTGTATTTCTGCACGTCTTAGAGACCGTGCAATAAAGCAACATGGTGTTCATGATCCAACATGGTGTAAGTTGCATTGCACATGCAGGTTTCATGTACCACCAGCAAAGAAGAATTTGTACTGTGCTTCCACTGCCTAGACACATCTGGGCTGATGCACAGTGAACAAGGTGATCCAGGACAGATCAGGGATCCTGTGGACAGACAGAGCATTTCTAAGAGCTTGTATTCAACTCATTTGAGGTAAATCACAAACAGGACCCACAGAATGGAAGTTGGCTAAAATTTGTAGTAGTATTTACTGTGCCTTAAAAAACATACAGCTGTATAGAAAAATATTGTATTTGCTATTTAGCCATAGACTGAGCAAACCATGATGGCCACAGGTTGTAAGCCTGTAGTCTGGTCTTCAGACCCTCTGCCCTTCTGGCTGAACATTAAGCATTTAAATGTAGATGCACAGATAAAGCCAACATTCTGAATGTCCTTCACACTGTGTAGATGTAGAGAAGTGATGCTAGAGTGAGATACATCCAGATTATTTTGGACACTGTCTTGTGATTAGATGAATTATTCTCTAAAGGAACATCACAGTCTCCACTGACTGGAGCAGAAACTTAGACCATATAACAAACTTTTAAGTGGATGAAATTAGTCAGGGCAAAACATACTGAGTTTTACTCATTGGGAAAGTCTTGACACCAGCATGACTACACCTGAGTAGAAATTTCCAGTCATGCAGAAGCAGGGGCAGATGGGGCCACAGTATGGACAGAACTTTACTGGTGCTTGTTCAGTGAAAAGCAAAGACCAAATTCAGCCCAGCTGAATGATGAACATTGTGAAACAGAATATCAGTTTCATTAAAGACATTATAGTGGAGAATCACCTTAATTATTAGTGACTCTATTCAAGACTCATGAAAAATTCTGGAAGAATTACAATGTCTCATTTGCTAATTGCTTTTCAGTGAAATGAGTATCTCACAGGGGAAAGCACCATCTGATTCCAGAAGGAAAAAAAAAAAAAAAAAAGAAAAAAGAAGATTAACTTGGTATAATCTCCTTAGTGCAAATTAAACAATGTGGAAAATGGAACCTCCAGGGACAGCCTGTGTGAAAAGGTTACAAATATTGTTTTGTCCAACAGGGATGATGTCATGGTTTCTGTCAGAATTACTAAAATACAAACATATATTTTCGGGAACATAGATGTAGAGATATACGGTCTTTGTACTTACAAATTCATTTTCCCACAGAACTTCACGAGCTAAAGAGTGAACCTTCATGTAGCAGCCAAAAGCTTTTCTTTATTTTACTGTATCTTGTAAAAATCCCTCAATTCTTCATGCTAATATCCTTCTTTATATTTTCTGACATTAGATCAGAAAATATAAAGAATGCATTAAAGAATTATTTTAAATTCATTAAATAATTATTTAAACATTGGACAGACAAATGCAACAGAACAATAACATTTAAATATTTCTGATCTCAAATGTTTAACAGAACACTACAACTTCATGTCTATATACCAGACAGTCCCATAAGAGCTTTTCTCTTAGATCTGTCTATGAGCTTCATCATGAAGAATGAATTATATCATCTGGATTCATACTTGACTTGCTGCACAAAAATATATATTTATAGGCGTTTGCAGATTTAACTTATTTGACTTATAAGTGGGTATGCACAAATATGATTTCTTGTGTGTTGAATTAGCAGCCAACATTCTGAAATATCACAACTGTGAAAAAATTGAGACTGATTTCTCCATTTCAAAAACAGATCCCACAGATCTTAATATGAACATTTCCTACCCAAGCACTCATGTTAAAAAAAAAACAACCCTTAATAGATTTCATTATTTTCCATAACAGCTACACTGGGATTCAAATCAGAGCTGTGCAGCCCAACCAGCCCTGGGGTCAGAGGCCAGAAAGCATGATCTGGGGACAGGATCTGATCAGACCTCCAGATCTATGATTGGGCAGGTAGGGAAAGAGAAAGAGGAAGCTTCTGTTAGGGTAAATGGGGTAAATGTGATTAGGATGCAACTCTGTTAATAGATTAATTTACTGGTGGCAGTTTCTACCAGGTGATTGGGTAGCTGCCCATGATTTTGTCAGTGAATTCTGCTGAGCCAGGCCAAATGTCCTCCAGTGTTAATCTGGCAAATTCATATATTATAGATATTGGCTAATCTATCATATTTATACAGTTTAAGCTATATTTTTTTTTCTGAATTAGAGTAAAAGTGGTTCAGAGTAAGTAGGAGAATTTTGAATGCATTAGTGCTGCATTTAAAAGATATGAAAAAGGAGACAACCATGAACTACCCCTCAAAGACTATGATGAAGAAGAAGATAATAGATCAGAGTGGCATAGACATCTCTAAATAGAGAAAAGGATTTTCAATTTGTAAACAATTTTCATGCTACACACTCCAGCAAATATAAGTATCTTATCTATTCTCTCTATAAATCTGAAATCCCTCAATAATCATTCCTCCTTTTTGCAGCACAAGTCCAATATTGAGAATGTCAGATCAAGAACACAGAATTTGACTGGCACTGTCAGCATCCTGGAGGAGCTCAAAGCTGAAGAGAAGAAAGTTCCAAAGTCAACTCTTGGATAGTGATGGGAAGTCAGACACAGCAAAGCTCACATGGCTGTAGAAAGAATATTTACAAATTAAGTCTGACTAAGGTTGAGGACACCTGCTAGTCAAAAAAAAAAAAAAAAAAAGAGTAGGTGTTATTATTAGCCAAATATGAGGTATCTAACGGAGAGTCTCTGTTGTGCTTATAAAGTTACACAATGTTCTCTATTCTGATGCTTCGTGCAATATTAATTTGGTTTGTTCTGTTTTCTGCTGCCCCATGACAGATCACAAAAAAAAAATGCTAATAGTTACTTAAATAACATCCATTTTTCTAAGGGTGCTAACAATTTTGTTTACCTTCTGCAACTGCCAAGGTGTTTTATTTGGATTTGGATAAATGCTTGTTTGGAACGTTAGTGATCTCACTGGGGGAATCCAGCCTGGAAAACTGCTAATTGCATTTTTCCCTCCAAGTCACAAACCACTCCTAGTGCTTTAATGTGGTTTTTCTACTCAGCATTGCCACTTTGACAATGCAACATTCAAAGACTTTTACCTATATAAATATTAAACCATAGCCTAGATACTCAAGTACTTCTCTTAGTTTTGCACTGATGTAATTATAATGATAACTCAACAGGGTGTGATTCCTCAGTTTCTACACTTAAAAAGATAAAACAAGATTAACTGGTTACAATGGGATAAGAAGGGTATGAACTTGCAGTACACTCTGTGGTAATCAGCTATGTGCACAGTCTCACCCCTCGAGTACATTTCCTAATTTATTTCCTTCAGATCCAGTACATGTGCTACCCCACATCCCACAGATACAAGAGATCGTTCTGTAAAACATCAGGGAAAACACTTAATAATTTTGTATCTAGTGTCTATGACTTGATTTCCAAGAGGAAAGTCCTCCAGAACCAAATCTATTTTCTCTCTGTTGTCACTCAGAGTCATTCTTTTACATTCACCACCTAGAAAGAGATCCTTGAGTCTTGTTTGTAACATGCTGTCCATTCCTCAAGTCATTCTTGCAACTCTTCAAAAGAACTTTCTTCAATTTTTCACATTGAAACCTCAAGTATAGACTTCAGAAATGCAGACTTCAGCACGTACACTGCAGCCTACTGAAAGTCTGGCCACTTTAAAGTGTTATGAGCTGAGTATGAAAAATGGAAACCTAAAATTACTAGATGCTTTTAGAATGTTGGCCCTAGTGACTGATTCTCTTTCAACATTCACCAGAGTGCACTTCACCTGAAGTCATTTGTTATATCAGTTTCATTGGAAGAAGATTCAGATCTTCAAAGTCTTGGCCTTAAACTCTTCATGACAAAAAATGGTAATGTTAAAAAAGCTGACACACAATGGAGTTTAAAGAGGAACTCCCTGTCCTTCCTGTTTCAGTTTACTTTAACTAGTGACCATAGCACAAATAAACTAAATAAGCAAAAACAAACATTGTTCCCGCCACCCCACCCCCCCGCCCCATCACCCAAACAACTGTTGTGTTCTCAGAGTTTGTGAGGAAAAGGAATATATGTTATTAGCCCAGATAACACAGCTGTAGAGACACAGACAGGCTTTTGGACACGTAAGCTGTTTGTTCTTTATGAAAGCTGGAAAGGCTCTGTTAATTCCCTTCTGCAATCAGCATTTGCAAGGGGATGTGAATTCCCTGTGTTAATAACTCGTAACTATTAGATCCTTTCTCTGCTTAACAGCAGAGTGGTTGTCCAGCTGCCAAATGTGGCATCTGAAGGGGAAATTTAAGGGCAATTGTGGAGTGCAAAGAGAATCTGCAGGAGAGGAAGGATATAGGAGTCTTCACGTTGGGCCAAGATATTTGATTATAAATCAGTGCATTATCAAAAGAAGTGGGTGATATGATTTAAGCTAGATGAGGAATGCAGTGACCATCCCGGGATGGGACTGGTACCATGACAGCCAGCCTATTGTTTAATATAGCCATAACATCTTAACATTCCATTTCAGAGTACACGTAGGCAACACACTGGACATAAAAAAAAAACAAACTCATGAAGACTGTCTTCATCTGACCTGGCTTTGCCTTAGCTGTGGCTCCAGTTCCCGTGGCTCTAGTCTCACCCTAACCCCCTGGGAAGCCTAGGTGGAGCTAGGCATCATTCCCTCCCCAGCATCCCTGCCTGGCCTTACAACACTCCAACACACTGCCAGGATGTCAGCATCCTAGGACAATCCACAAAGTAGATATGATGAAGAGCTCACAAAGGACTGCTGTTACAGATCTTCCCAGGGTCCTTCAAGCATATGGGCATTAAAATTGTCATATTGGTCAGGCACAGAGCAAAAGCAGGTTTTCTTCAGGGTGAGTGAGATTTGAGCCCCAGAGTTCAATTTAGAGATATTGTGACTCTTCCTAGTTTTGTAAATCATAAAAGATAATGACCCTTCAGCTGGTGAACTCACCAGTGCATGGTTGAATTGTCAGGTAGTTAAATGGTTTAATTTGTCACAAGTTAACAACTGCATCAGTGTCCAAGATTTCTAACATTGGGTCTGTGTTCTATACCTAGCTGCATGATAGAAGATGAAAACACATGGCATTTTTTACTATATTACACATCTGGAAATTCGAACTTAACCTGCATTTGGAAACTCTGAACTGAAAAATAAACAAAATCTAATCAAATGTATCTTCATGTAGCCTTAGAAACAGCTATGGTTTGAGAGCAGCAGTACTTTATGTTCAATGCTTTCTGATATGATACAATAACTCAGTTATTCCTCTGTTACATCAGTCAAGGTAATCTACTTTGCATTTTCATTGAATCATTTGTGATGCAACAGAGAGCTGCTGGTCTGAGAAATCCCACACCCTCAGCATCAAACTCAACTAATGGCAGTGTCCTGAAAATGCCTGCAAAGCAATTGGTGGGTCACCTGCCATTCTGACCTCAGCAAGTTAGCAGGTTCAGAAGACTTCACTGGGTGCTATCCACAAATCACTGTTGCAGCCCATCTCCTACAGGCACATCCTAGCACACCTCACCACCCCTTATCATATGACAGTGCTGTGCTAACGTACACCAGGAAAAATTAAACCTCATTGAAAAATATTATGATGAAATAGTATTGAAAGTCTCTGTGAAGCATCTTGCAGTTGCTTTGAAGTACCCTGTCCCATTTAAAGCCTGATCTAAGGATGAAGAAAGAAAGTTTTCTTCTAGAGATGAGATCCAAAAGGCAAAGAGGGATTTTTTCTCAGGGAAACAGTGAGAATCAACTGCAACAATGGCTCCAAACATTTTGCCATTTTTGCCCTTTGAGATTTTGCGAGCAGTGAATTAAATCCCCTCTTAAAAAGCCCATGCTGTGGAACAGGGCCTGCAGACCTCACAGAAGGAGACACCTGAACATTAACACTTTACCATTTATCACTCACTGAGTAGGCTATGAGGTTACCCCAGTTTACTGAGGCCTCAGGAAGGGGTCTATGGCTCACTTGGTCTCTACCCAGGACTGTGTTTATGTAGTAATTATAGCCATGACAGCTAATTGAGTTTTTCCAATCAATCACTCTGGAAGTTTTGTTTGTTTTCCTGTGCTAGGGAACAGGAAGGTTTTACCCTTTTCTAAACAGTGATAAAGAAATGAAGGATATTTTTCAGGCACAAGTTGAAAAATATTATTTAAGAAAGGTTCAGTTAGCAAAAATCCTACTTACTTTGAGAGTCTGTATGTAATGACACTGAGTTTTATCAGAACTTTATAGTAGATAATCAGAAGAATTTAATAACAGAAGTCATTGCCCCTTCAGTTGATATATTGAGAGGTAAAATAGATGCTACAAAGTCACTCTACAATCTGGAAATAATTGTCAGGTTGCTTGAGAACTGCTCTCCAATGATTATTAAAATGTACAAGCTCAGACAAGAACCATGCAGCTGATTACAGCCAGGAGTATCCACATGTGCTTGCCACAATGGACAACGAATTTTCCTGTTCAGAGTAATCACACTAGCAAGGGCAGGAGCCCCTTAGATATGGAGCTGTTGTTTGCTCTTCCTCTGTGCCTTTGTCAAGTTAATTAGTGACTCTGATGGCCACCTAAAGGAAAGCTGTCACAAGGCTGGGGCATGCTCCAAGCCTACCCATACACAACACAGTTACTCACTAGTCTGGGTAACTGCTCTATGGGACAAGGGAAATACTCCAGCTCATTGCTTCACATAGTGGACTCACCTTTGTCTTTTCATGCAAATACCAGCACAGACCATGTCAAGATTTCTGTTGCTACAGCCTCCACTCATTTGTCTTACATTTGTCTGTCTGGTGAATTTCTTACTACATGAAATTAGGGTTCTGAAAACAGTTCCTGTCTACCTTTATAACTCACTAAGAAATCAAAAGACAAAGAACATCCCAGAATGCTTCATGACACTGCTCTGTGTGCAATAGGCTTGCTCTGGGTTTGGTAAATAACTGTCAGGAACTTACGCTGATACAATTCCTCCTACCTCAGTGTGGGGGAATGGACTAAATGTCCTGATTTTTTTCTGGGATAGAGTTAATTTTCTTCCTAGTAGCCACTAAAGTGCTGTGTTTTCAATTTAGTACAAGAACAATGTTGGTAACAAACTGAAGTTTCAGTTGTTGCTAAGTGGTGCTTATCCTAAGTGAAGAATTTTTCTGTTTCCAGTGAAGAGGTGCTCAAGAAGCCAGGAGGGAGCATGGCCAGGACAGCTGACCCAAACTAGCCAAAGGGATATTTCATACCACAGCACATCATGCTCAGGGTATGAACTGGGGAGAGTGAGACTGGAAGGACTGATCACTGCTCAGAAGTGGCTGGGCGTTGGTCAGTGCATGGTGAGCAATTGCTTCAGTCATCATTTGTCCTTCTTGGGTTTTATTTTTCTCCCTTTTTGTTGTCTCCCTTTTCTCCATTATCATAATCATTATTGCTGTTATTATTATTATTATTTCAATTATTAAACTCTTCTTATAGCAACTCACAAGTTTTATTTTTTTTCTCATTCTTCTCCTCACCCCACTAGGGAGGGAGGAGTGAGAGAGCAACTGTGTGGGGATTAAGCCACAACAATCACCTGGTTGCCACTCTTCTCCATTAACAAATCCCTGAATAAATAGGCATGGGCATGTACCTTCTGTAGAGCAGACTTAAGGCCCTTTGACAGCAAAGTTGCCTAAACTTTCATAGGTCATATTAGCAACATTTATGCTCCCATTTGCAAAGATATCACAATCCACAGCTATAAATAATCTGTAGAAGATACCCTATCCCTTCCTTACTTCCTTCCCACCTTAATGTAGGCATTTAAAATAAAACTGTGTACATAGATGAGCCAAAGACTTATCATAAAACTAGAACCTGCAAATGTCTCTGCTGTAGGAGAAAAAAATTGCCCCCATCATGCTGACTACAACCACTTCATTGTTCACCTTGCCATTCATAATCAAAGGTGAAAAGTTCTGCATCTTGTGGGAAAGCTGCTTGCTGCGGCACATGGTGCAAAGAAGAGAAGTCCCTGGTGGTCAGTGTATTTACGAAGAGGTAGGTCTCTGACAGATAAACAGCCAAACACTGTAGGCTCATGTTTCCAACCTCACACTTCTTTTGAGGGTGAGGAATTCTTTCAACAACTCCAGTTATCCAACCTCTGTAAAAAAGAATGAAAAAGCTGGAAGGCCACAAAACCAGCTCTGCTTCCTGCTAGTCCTGGAGAACAGCATTTTTTTTTCCCTGGATGTATAAATAAAAGGCAATGTCCTACTGGTGAGTCTAACAACTGAGCTGTAATTGAGTTGTAAAATGACACTGTGGGGAAGTAGAGAACCTAGAAAATTAGATAATAAATATAATAATACACTGTATTGAATGGGCTGCTGTTTCCTAAATGGTCAACAGCAAGTATTATCTGACACTGACTCTATAAAGATCTGACTGATACCAACTTCACCTGTTAGTATTACTGAGCAAGATTTCTGTATATTACCCACAGAAAATCAGAGGTGGAACATAGGATTTGATAAATTGCGAAAAAGAAATGCCACATGTTTACCTTGTTCCTGTCAGGACATGATGCTTATCCCTGGCAAAAGAACAGCAGACTGCCAGTGACCTCCTCAATCCCTCTTAATCTAGAAAATTTGTGTTAAACTGAGATTTGAATTATACCCAAGATTTACACTCATTTTCTTCCCTGAAGATATCTTTAGCTACTGCATTTGGAAAAGGCTGGATACCAAGTCCTACTCCTTCTTCTCTGAGAACTGGTCAAAGGTTTCTTTACTACAGTTAATTGGAATTACTTGGATTTAAAACATATTTTAAAATCCATTGCTTTCTGGTGTGTTAAATATCTGTCTTGTATTTCAGTACAGAAAATGTTGGCTTCCCGGGACATTAAACATCAAAAAAACCCAAAGCATTCTATAAGTAAGACAGATTGCTAAAGGGTTTGGATCACTTTTGGTCGAGTGATTAAAACCATAAATTCAGTACTGCACTGATGATGATTCCATCACTCTTTTTGCCAAAATCTCTATTTAATGTGAACTTTTCTCTGCATGTGCTGCACATCTACCACTGAGATGCAAACAGAAAAAGTGGAGACACAAAAGTGACCGAAACAAAATCCAAGACCTTAGCTATGCTCAGATCCAAACTCTTGTTTCAATCTATTAATAACAGAGAAAATATAAGTTACTTGAAATGTGCACAGAGTTTATATTTAATCCTTTTTTCCCTAATCCTCACTAAGCACAATAATAAGGGTGATACTCTGTTGGCAGGCAGGGAGCAGAGTCTTTGATGGCAAATGAGTTATAAATCAACAGCAAGTCAGAGATGTTAAGGTTGTATCCTCCCTAGGATAAAAAGATATATTTTTAACTTGAATTAGCTATCACAGTACTTAACCCTAATGAAGACAAAGTAGTTGATAGCTTTCTCAGAGGTTAGTGGGTCAAAGTAAACCCTGGGGCTGCCCTAGGCTTTAATCAGATCTGCCACCACCTATCAGAACTAAACTTTCTTCCCTACAATTTTACCTTGTCTTAGCACACTAAGTCCTCTGTCTTCCTTTAAAAATACCCTCTTTTCCCCTAGTGAAAATGAAGTCTTAGGGGAAAGAATTACAGGAGGTGTGTTGACAGTTCAAGTAGAGGGTACCTCCTCTATGGACATCCTCAGGTATGGCAAACCTCTTCTGGTTGTTTGTTTTTTCATATTCTACTTTTTTATTCCATAACCCCTTGACACAAGCATAAGCTTTTGGAATAACTTAATACAAACTTTAGAAAAATATACTACTTGTATTGGGAGGGAAAATACACCCAAGGAATAACATTCAAAACATACATATTTACAAGGAAAGTTTCAGGCCTCTGAAAGATTTGTGTCTGAAAGAGGGTTAAAGAAGAGGGGCCAAATCAACTATCTCTGGTTTCCTTCAGTATTTGCTAAGCTGACCTTCTCCACTTGCATTTTCTTGTTTCCAAATCAATTCACTATGTTGACTGAGTCAGGAACTGGGGGAAGCAATGCATTAACTCTGAGATATCTGTTTGCTCCTGGCTGGTCCACCTTAACAATGTATACTCATGTTTTTAATAGGAATATTGATATTAATTGCATTCCAGGACAGCACTGAAACTTAAAAGTGACATGCCATGCCAATCCTAACCTGACATAAACAAACCTCAGTGGCAACTAACAAATTCAGATTGAAAGGAAGGCTGGTCTTTGAGTGATTACAACCTGAAGACTGAACAGCACTCTACCTAGGACAGTAAATGGATTTTAATTGCACTTTGAATCGGTTTATCATTTAACAATAAGAACATTACATAGATCCACAGTTTGCTTGAAAATTAGTATCTTGCTTTCACAGCACTCTAGGGTTAATCAGTAAGATATGAGTGAAGAGTGGGTGATTTAATCAGTCAGGAATCAGGGGAAGTACAGTATTGACTCTGGAATCTCCATCAGCTCTTGGCTGGTTGCATCTCTGAAGTATTTCACAGAGTTCATTTGCTAAGGGACAACTAACTTCTACTGATTCCCAGAACATAAAATTGTAGGCCACATACAGAGGAGTTATTTCTGTTTCAAAGGGCAGAAAGGCAAAGGCCTTTACAGAGAAAATTTAACATTCACTGCCTGTAAAAAAAACTGTGCACGAATCTTCAGCTTTTCCATGAGTGAAGTATGGCATGGCTGGACCTCTAACTTGGATTTTAGCACTGAGCTAGTGCAAAAACTTCTCTTTCCTTACAGCACATCTCAACTCCAGCCCTGGGTCACAAAGAAAAGATGATTGTTGCAAGCTGAGATCTTCAGAACCCAAGATTATTGCAGACTGATGAGTTTTGCATTCTCTTCTACTCCCTCTGTTTTCAGTACACTACAGAAAACTTCACGATGTCAAGCTCAGAGCTGTTTGGGAAGCAGAGCTCTGTTGGTGGCCTGTGTCAGTGAACTTGACTGGAAAATAAATGTATCTGAATGATCTTCAGAAAGCAACTTGGTTTTTATCTAACTTAAAAAGGAAAACCCTCTCCTCCTAAGGTGATGGGGAAGTCACACTCTGGAACCCTGACCTGCCCAGACTTAGGATAGGTAGCAGAAATAGCTATTGGCTCTTCTGTTCTTGGAAAAGGAACCAGCCACTCCAGTTGTAGCTGTTCCTGCTGCTGCTTTTGTCCTTTCAGTCAACCTCTACTCTCTCTGTACTGTCTGCCTGTGTGCCCCACTGTACGCAATCCAAGAGTTCACACTATCAACCCAACACACAAATGGTACTATTAACCAGGAGGTTCTGACCTCACTGGAAACATAAGCAAAATGAAGAGAACAATTTCTGAGTAAGATGTATTTTGCTGAGAATGGCAATGCTCTCATTCCCACTGCTGGAGAGATGGTCTCCCTTTTTCTTTCATCTTTTCTTGTTTTATCTCTCTTATATCCACGCTTGCTATGAGTACACAATACTCTTCATTTCATCGTTAGATTCTTGTGGCAGTACCACAGTTCACATTTGCTCTTCCAGAAACTGTTCTTGAAAATTACTATTCTGTAGCTTCCTGTGCTCCAACATCACTTCAGTAACCATCAGTGATGCTAACAGGGAAAGGTGGCAGTACCTGAAAGAAATTTTAATTCACTGGCATAGTAGCATAAGACCATCAAACACGGAACTATGACAACTCTTCAGAAGAGTTGGTTGGGTCTTACAGCCTTTATGCAGCAGTAAGTATACATTTTCATGAACATTTGAAGGCTTCATAAGCTTCATTCATCAGTTAATTTACTGATCATACCCCTTCACAGATGGAAAAAGTCCAGTTCTTTGTCTAATCAAAAGCTCTTCCTACCATGTCATTGTTGTCGCTCAAGGTTATATTAACCTAGACATCATCTGGAGAAAAAAATGTCATGATCCAAAACTAGATTATTAAGTCCAACCCATAAAAACTGATATTAAGGACTACCAGGATACCATGCTCTTATTTGAAGTCCAATGGCCAAAACTTCATTTTTCCCTTACAAAAACAAAAAACACTCTTAATTTCCTGGAATAACATGGAATAAAATCCTGTTCTATCCAACACAATTTGAGCATTTTAGAATCCTCAGTTACAAGCTCTTTTTCTTGGAAAATGTGATGTTCATATGGCTGTGCTTAATAAGGAGGAATTAATTTTCCTCTTCATTGACTGTTTTGAATCTTTGCAATTCCAGAGAGACAATCTGAGAGCTTTATTATTCACTCCCTGAAATTGTGCAACATAATCATTCCTACTAAATACTCTGATATTCCTTAAAATGCTTGTGGCTATTTTGTCACGGGCTGTGTACATAATAATGCAGAGTAAAACTCTTTCCTAGATACATGCACAGAAAAAATGAGGTCTTTATAAAGTAATAATTAATACAAAATAGTCCAAAGAAAATAGCAATATCTAAGGCCAGTATTCTCGATATTTCTGAACCAAGGAAAAGTTATAAGATGTTAATGTAGTATTAAAAATAGAATCATAATTACACTAGGCTAATCATGCATACCTGAGATCCCACTGAAGCCTTATTTAAATGAATTAAGACATAGGTACAGAGGACCTACAAATGCAACTAGTTATGCCTCCTCAATCTGGGGGGTTTGTCCACTTTTGGCTTCTCACATTTCCCTACATAATGGTCCAAAAAAGGCTCTGCAAGAGTGGAGTTCACCATGTGTAATCTATTATAGCTATGACACAATATTGTCTCCTATTTGCAGTGCAGCAATTCCTGCAAAGCCAATTAGGACATAGCCCTGTGGCTAATTCAGTGGGAGTGGGGGGGGTTATCAACAGGTGTGAAACCATTCCTGAGTGTCAGCATGGGAGACTTCTTTCTGACTTGGTCCTTATACATCTGTGATTTTCATTTCAGCCAAGATACACAGTGCTCAAGTGTGACTAGAATGATCTCCAGCTGACCACTAGCAAACTGGCAAAGAGATGAATATGCAGGAAAACCTGTGTTTCCAGAACTACACATCTAAGAGTTACAGATGCTGTACAGCAAAGGCAGACCCTGGGTGAACCTATTAAGACAAGGAACAACTTTCCTGTACTGCATTCATTCCAAGTAAACAGACTTGTCCTTTTATTCCAAGCATAGACTCCACTAATCTCTCAAAAAATAATGTAAATTCAGTATTTTCTTACTGAGCAAAGTAGACTGGGAGCAAATACTTTTGTCTATGATATGTATTTCATGTTATAATGCCTCTGTGGTGTAGACTTTCTCTATTGGTTTAGTAAACTCTTTTCTTCTACAGAAATAAGACATTAATCATTACATTTTGCCATAAGATGACTGTCTATTTGAAGTTCTTTACATGCCAGGAAAAAGAAAAATGTCCTAAATTAAACAAAACTATTAAGAAGAGTTAATGCTTTTTTTAAGACCAGAAATAACTCTGTACTATATTCTTTTCTTCTGCTCTGCCATGTGACGTGTTCATAGACTATCCAATATATGTAGGTGCCATTCTAATGATCCTCTGCTAAGCTGTGAATTTATGTTGTTTCTTCATTTCTCAGGAGGTAGTATATTCAAAAACATCTGGAAAGTCTCAGTGCTGTCCACCTGTGACTCCTGACTGTCCCATGCCTGCTGTGTTCAGACAACACACCAGAGTGCAAGAGTTCTGCTCACCGAATCCCCACCATACGGGGTTAATTTGAAAAATGCCTCATAAGTTGATCAAAAGCTGAAAAACATTAAGAGCAATTTGTTCTTTTCAACAGAAATAATCTTATGAGCATTTTTGCTTTGATGGTTTCCATTAGCCAGAAAACATGGTTCTGCAGCAAGTCCCTCTCTTAATGCAGCCCTTTTATATACAGGGCAGTCAGACAATAGAGCAGAATCTGGTTGGTTTCCCAGCTCTGTAACACGAGCTGATCAGAAAGAGAGAGTGGATATGATGTATACACCATCATTCATAACAACCAATGCCCCGTTGGCAGTACGGGGGAAGGAATGCTGCATGTGCATTACCAATGTGGATGTGGGAATGAGTGAAGAAGGACATGAGCTACCCTGCTCATGATTGAAGCTGGTCAGATGTAAACTGAACTCAGTTTGGAAGCTTTATGGATAACTTCATGCAGAGTCTGTGCCCTGGATAGTGTATCCTGCCTCTCAGCAAGGCTTATTACCTCACATGCAGCTCCCACATCAGAGCCCTTAGCACCTGGAGCTCTAGTGCAGGTCTGCCTTTAGACAGAGGCACTGTCTGCAAGCAAGAGAAGGAAAAATAGATGGGATTGTAATTTTTTATTTAGATCTTTCATATATGTACATATCAAGTAGCAGAAACATGGTAGACACTGATGAGAACCGAGACTTTTTTGGAAGCATCAGAATAACCTTTATAAAAATATACATCTTCTTTTTTCTCATTTCTTGGACTGGAAGCTCTTCCGGAATCTCTCTGCTCAGACTAGAAGAACTGTGTTTCATTCCCAAGCTAAATGGATGCATGAGCCATTTATATCTCACTGCTCTTATAGGCTATTTTAATTCTTGTGGGTTTGGGTTTAGTTGATGCAGCTTGCAAATTCCTGCCAATACCTAATTCAAGAATGGAGATTCTTCATGCCCTATTGCCAACACAAATAAAGAATTAAAAGATAGATCCTATCCTAAAGTTTTAACAGATTTAGCCTAAAGATGATGAACAGAGAAAGTTGGGAGAGGGTAAAGAAACCATGAGCAGCATCAGGCAGTGTGATAGCCAACCAACAGTCTACTCGTGACTGCATTTTCTTAAGACTAGGTCTCAGCAAGAATTTGAAACAGGGAAAAGAATCAGCTATGGAAGTATTTGGAAACTTCTCAGCCAGGGGCAAAAAAACTCCATGAAATAGCAAAGCACATCTGTATTTGAAAATAGAATTATTCACATCTATTGTCTGAGTTTATAACCTGGATTTGCTGGACTCTGAAGCTGACTTCTCAGGAAAAGACATTGTATACATTGAGGGGTAGCATAGGAGCTTCAAAGTAAGAGTCAGGAGAAGGGAGGAGAGAGTCAGTGGGAGAAGACAGCAATTGCCAATGATAAAATAGGGCCAAAGAAGATGGGAGTGTGAAGAAGGGAATGCAAATCTTTAAAGGGCAAAAAATACTCTGTGACTTCATCATAGAGCCATAGAGCAGATGCTCCCTCACATCTTGCCACACCTGAACTGGGGATACACTAGGATTCATAGAAAAACATAATTTACTAAAACAATGCCTTTGGTCATGCCTATGTTTCTGCAGACACAGGCTAGGCTCAACCCTACTTAGCTTATGAGGTCTGACATGAGTCACTCCTGCATGAAATGTCTGCAAAACACATTATTTCTTTTGTCTGGCTGCAAGTTATTTTGTATCTCAGTTACTGGAGTTTGTTTTAAAACAAAAGTGATCTAAGTGACTGTTGTGACTACAGTCTGATCTTCCCATTATTTCTGTACCCTCTGGAGCAGTTAGTGGTGAAATTTTCTCCTGTTTTAGAAATCAACTAATTATTTAGACAATATATCACATTGAACTGACAGCATTTAACTATCAGAAACATAACAGTCAGCCCACAGACAAGCAGAATAACCCTTTACCTGCATGTCTGTCTAATAGGGAAGAGTAAAATCATACCATTTCTTTCAAATGTCTGAATGGAAGCCATCCTTTCTTTTACTAGATGGAGAGGCAAAGTGTGCATTGCCCATGAAACATGCATACATGCTTTTGAGAACAGGCAGATGAAATCATTCTTTCTGCCAGGGATTCCAGGCATTTGGACAAAGTAGCTCCAATATGACTAAAAATGTTGCAAAATCTTTTAACAGTGGCCCGTGAAATATATAATGTACCCTCTCCTTGAATCCTCTATAGTAATTAATGCCAATAAGTACAAAGTAATTGTTAACATCTGCTAAGCAAGAACAGTAAAGCTGTGTTTGTTCTCCTGCAGTTTCAGAGGATAAAGCTGTACTTCAGCATCAAACACCCTGGGAGAACATAACAGGAGAAGAACATTGGACTCAAGAAACAAAACAAAATTTTTCACTAGTGTAAGTATAAAAAAGACATTTAAATCTTCTTCTCAGTTACATATGTTCCTCACTGAAATGGCAGGTCAGGAAAAAACAAAAACTAAAACAAGCTTAGAACAAATTGTCTTTATTGGTGAATAAGGGATTAATGGTTTCAGATTGCTGCCTACCAGACCACGTAGCTACCAAGACTCACTAAGTTGGTCTGAAGTGACCCATTGCTCATTTTCCACAATGGTGAACTTCATAAACATGATGTTCATTGATGTAACTACCTAAGTAATATCACCTCTCCAATCTATACTTTAGGGATGGTGCTGGGCACATTCAAGCAGCACAACAGCTGCCAGCTACCATACGCTGTGCCTGCTCTCTGCTTAGGTTAATGGCAGAATAGTACAAGCAACAAAGACCTGATTTGGAGAAGGACTAGAGGTTTTCCTTAAATCTATGCTTTGTAAGGTATGCTCTATCCTGTTTGGAAAAGGAGAGCTCCAAGAGGTATTCTTGAAATAAGGAGAAGGTGGTTCTGAGGTTTGTTGGTGTTATTTCCGAAAGGAATTTGCACAGAGAGAGCAAGAAACTTGTGTACAGAGACAGCAGACAGTGGTGCACTACAGATGCATACATAACAGGTTTTTCAACTTATGTTTGCTTCACAGTATCATATCAGCATCCAGATCTTCCAATTGGATCCTCCTCAGTTTCTGAAGCGCAGTGTAGCCATCCCTGCTAAATGAATGGTTTTTTTCCTGCCCACAGCAAGCAGAAGCATTTCTACCAAACCTTTCTAATTATTTGTAGAACTACATCAGGATTAATTTCTGGGCAGTACATCAGGAGGTTTGAGCCAAAATATTATTGCTAACCCTCCTTCTAAAACACCTCTACAGTGGAGAAGCGTAGGGGATGGGACTGAGTCTATTTTGAAGTGTCTTGGTTTTTTTAGGACACAGGCACAAACAACAGTATTACTTCAGTTTTTTCTGTGTACTAGTATTTACTTGGTTTAAGCAGCACAGGAGTTATAATCCCTGCAATGACTGTCTAGTTCCAGGAAGATGCTGTAATACCAGTTCAAAGATACCTACAACACCCCTACCTAATAGTGCAGGTTCTCAGAACTGTGGTTCCCAGCAGCCATCAGGTCTTCACTACCAGTCATGAGCTTCTGTTGTGCCCTTCCCATGCCTAAGCCCTAACAGCTGTCTGCTGTTATATTTCGTTTGCTTATTGCAACTGCTAAACCAGGGGACCAAAATGTAGTCAAGAGGCATTCAGCTATAAGGCTTGAGTGTGAAACTAGAAAATTATAAAACTGTGGCCCAAAAATGCTAGTTAAGTTGACTTCTTTTCATTACCTCATTCTGGTGCTTGCTTTCAGAAGGAACTAGCGTGAACCCACGTGTCACAAGTACCATTGCAAAAGGAAAAAACAGTCATATCATATACTGACTTTCTAAAACTCCTCATTTATTAGGACCTTTAATAAGGCTCATTTCTTCAATACAAAATGAAAACATAGCCAGGTGCATTCGATTTTTTGGCCTGGTAGTGAACCTAAACAGGGTCATCCACTGGTTGGTCAGTGCAGTGCAAACTTTCTACAATTTGTAGAAAATCCTTTTTCTCTACAGCTCCCCAATCCATACAACTGGCCATCCACAAAATCTGTCTGTCCATCGGGAACTTTGAGCATGCATGAAAGTCTGTTAGGACCTGAACTAACAAAATAATCTGAATGGCACTTGTAACTGAAGCCAGATGGGACAGACCAGTCCATGGAGTGAGAGTACTTCCGTGAAACCTTGGTGTTACACACATCTAGGGATATGTGGAAAATGTATTGTTTGAACTACTGAAGCAGGCACATAGCATTACAATGCCCCATGCTGGTTCGTGTACATGTCAGTCAGGACAAGCTTTACTGTATTGTGCAGTCTAATGGGAGCTGAACATGGCAGGATAATGTGAAGCATCAACCATCAAGAAGTCTGGTGATGGGCATGAACTAAAGCCAACACCCAGAATGTTCTTGCATCCATTGCACATATGAAGAAGCTTTTACAGCTGAGCTCTTTAGATACAAAGGATAAGCAGAGATTATCTAGTGTGGCTTTCTCAATCTGTGTGGTTGGCCTCCCAGGGGAAAGCTCTGATCTTTTCCAAGTACAGCACGTGTGTGTAACTCTGGGGCAAATGAGAAATGGAATGTGTGTCATTTATTTGTTTAGTGCTCTGCAAAGCCCCAGCACCCTGTGCTGGCTGCTCAGTCCTGAGTGCTTATTGTTCAAAGGACTGCTTCTCACTAGGACTAATCTCAGCCCTGGAGAAATCAATGGGAATCCTCCCCTTGACTTGAAGGTGCTTTGGATAGAGCCCCAGTCTTCCACACTTCATGTTCCCATTGAACTCAGTGGGGTGTCTGGATGTGCAAGGAAAGAACCACTGTCCTTCAATTACCCAATGTCAATATTAACCAGAAAAGAAAATATAAGCAATGAGCTCTCCCACACATAGTAATTAAATCATCTTCCTCTATTCTCTGCCGCTTTTTACATTAAAGGATCTACATTGTTTTGCTTTAGCTTTAATGATTGTAGCTGGGAAACAGGTTTAGAAGAGGACACCATAATCCCATGTTACCAACAAGGTGTTAAGAGTGTGTTTTTTAAACATAGTAATAGCAATTAGTTTAGTAAGCAGGTTTTGCATTGTTTTTGGTCAGCCTCAATACACAGCTTTTGTTCATCTTGTTCATACATTTAAAAAATAGTTTAATCTCACAAGATAACTCATCTTTTTCTGCCACCTAGTGACAAAAACTGCAGTTTAGCAAGTTTATGGACCTTTTATCCAGGTCATTTATTTCATTCAGTCACACACAGGCAATAGTATACAGCTATCAACGTGTTTTCCTGGTTGTTCCACAGTATTTTGTGTGATCTGAATGTGGGAGAGGGCACAGAGCTTGTGTTTTTCTCTTTTATGTATCATCATTTTCATACTTGCTTTTTGCCTTTCATGCTGTACATTATGGCAGTTCAGTCTTGTAATGGAGAAAGACCCCTAGGCAAGGAATCTTGCCACATGTATTTTCAAAGAAACCTGCTTGGCACATCATCTGTGGAGACTGTCTCTCTGCAGGAGAACCAGAAAAACCTTTCCTCCACCTTTCACAGGTTACACACAAGCACATACAATGCTATAGTCCAGTGGTAGTATTAATATAATCAGTGGCCACCAGCCTCAAGAACTTAAATAGTTGCTATATCTAGCCCAAAGACTGTATATTTCTTTTTCTTTCCTCTCCTGAAATTGAAGACATACTTCACCAATGTCAGTAAAAACATTAATATGTTTAAAATGTAAGCATATGTTTAAAATGTTTTGGTCAAGCAAGGCATTCTTCTGCTATTCCAAAAAAACTTTGTTGTGGGGCTATGATATGAAAGGACATTTTTTCTAATTCTTACCTAACCACTGCCTTATCCTAATGTAGCAAATAACTTACAGGCTCCTTTTATGTAGGCACCAGGACAGACACATGAGAGTGGTGAAACACTGGAACAGGTTTCCAGAGAGGTGGCACGTGCCCCATCCCTGGAAATATTAAAGGTCAAGTTTGAGGGAGTTCTGAGGAACCTGATCTAGTTGAAAATGTCCCTGCTCATGACAGGGTGTTGGATTAGATGACCTTTAAAAGTCCCTTCCAGCCCAAACCACTCTATGATTCTCTTTTTTTCTAAGTTTATAGAACTGACTCTCTGAGGATCTCACACAGAAGATATTCTGGTTAAAGATGCTTTTTTGCAGGTGCAAGAAAAAATAAAGGTGCTTTTATGGAAATGAGTGAAACACCCCTCAGTTCTTAGAATAGGTGTTGAAAATAGCTGTGTCTTTTTCTGTTTTCATTAAAAATATACAATTTTATTTAGAGTCTAGGTACAATCCTGAAGCCATCTTGTGGCATGAATCTCTCTAGTTTTTTTTTCTAAACTTTACCTAAATTAACCAGATGTGATTCCTAGAAAAATTTAGCTATTGTTAAATCACTATGTAAATCCAGAGGCTAAATTTAATTCCTCAACCACATCCACACACAGTCGTTCTGTGCATGTGTTGACCTATTTGCAGACAGTGTGATCAAGTGTTTGCCTGGCTCAGTAACTCCTGCATCAAAGCCCTAGAGAGGAAGTGCTGTGACGACAGCAAAGCAAAATGCATCTGTCAGTTGTAATTACTTTACTATTTATTTATTCAGTGCAGACACTTGTACTTTCAGAAACAGATTGAGACAACTGTGTGATTTTAAATAAGTTATGGAAAGACATGGTTATAGCCATGAGCTTGCACAAAGGGCATAGATGGACTTGTAGATTTGTCCCAGTTTTTGATAGCATCCAATCTAGGAATAGTTTATTGCAGTGAATGGGAAGTTTGCCACCCAGATAAAAGATGGTTCTAACTCTCAGGAATAAGTTTATTTGGTGAAAATGGCCACGTATGATTACAAGTTTCATTTTAAAAACTCATAATAAAAAAGTCACACTACATTTAACTCAGACTACCAGCAGCAACATAACTCTTATGCTCCCCGTTTAACTCATGAAGTTATTTGCCTTATTGACTTGGGTGCAGCTTTTGAAATCCCAAATGTGTGAAATGACCCAAGTCTGCTGACTTCCAGAAATGAGCTACAGGATCTCACAGTCACTGTGACCAAGACACACGTGCACAGACTTGTTGTGGATCAGGTGACACGTGGTAACTTTTCCATATGCCCATGTGTCTCCCTGGCCTAGTTAGAAGGATTTAAGCGGTTATTAGTGCATGACAGAGGTATGTTCTCAAGGAATTGGGAGTACCTTGGTTTCAAGTTCAGAACATGATTTTCAGACAAGGATATATTGTCATATGCTGTTTTACAATGTGTTGTTTCTGCTTTTCACCTATTTGTCCCTTCTCGTGCCAGATAAGGATACTAATTTGCTACAGTCCCCAGCAAGCAGTAAATCATTATCCACCACGCAGTGACCACTCTGCAGACAGTTATAAAGGACATTCCTACTTTTTCTCTTTTACTTGAACAATAATCTAGATGTAAATTATGGGAATCCATGATCAGAGTTATGTTCCCAGCTATTCTGTGCTGTGCTGAGCTAATGCCTGCCATTCCAGGAAATATTTCAGGCTTTTGTTAACCAAAGTCCATGAGAATCTGATGGAAGGAGTTAGCTGCATGCCAAGTATTATTAATAACATTAACATATTAAAGACCATCTACTAACTGCCAAGCAAAATAAAATGAAATCATGTTAACATAGTGGGAAAATCTCATTCAATAAAAAGGAACAAAAGCCATGGAATAATTTATTCTAAGGTTTTAGCTAGGGAATATCATTTCAGCTCTCAAGCCATATGCAATATTTGAGGTGTTTTCAGTCATTTTCTTCATTCCTTTGTCACCAAGCAGCAGGCTGATCCACATTCATGTTGTCAGCAGGGACTACCAGTGGATTTTCTGCTCATCTGGAGCTAGGGCGAATATGAAACACAAGGTGGGTCTCCAGTTTGTTGTATATGTAACTGGTCCTCCCTTGGGAACTAGGAAAGGCTTCTGTGCTGGTAGCCCAGTCCCACAGTGAAGAACTTCCCTTGAGGCAAGACAGCCTCAAAGCCATCGGTCTTGGGAAGAGGGAAGGAGATGACTGGCCCTGCTATCTGCATAGCCTGCCAGCTCAGCCAGCTGTTGGCTTTGTTTCCCAGGAGACAAAAGCAACTCCATGTAGCTATCTACAGGTTGCCATTTTCCACTTTTAAGAACATGTCACAAAAATACTCCAGTTGAAAAAAACATTTGTATTTCTCTCCCTGTGGCCTATGCATTCCTTGCTACCCTTTCAGAAATACAGTGGCTGAGGATTCTCTGGTTCAGGCAGAAAAGCTGCCATAAACATCTCTGCTGTGCTCATAACTGCTTAGGATTGCCAATGCAAATGTACTTGGTCAATGGTAATAGACTTCATTACTGGTCATAGGACTTGAGATTTGCCTTTGTCCACATCATTCATTTGAAACCACATGAAAGACTACACAAATCACATCATTAGGTGATGTTTCAGGCTGAGTAGGACCTTCAAATGTGAAGTCAGCTCTTACTATGGCCTCAGACCAGGGGAGCAGTAAAGAGCCAAATGCCTTTATAAATAGGCAGGTTAAAGCTACTCACATCATAAAAGGGATCTAAAAAAAAATATACTGAATTCTGAGCACAGACTATGCAACAATCAACAGAGAGATCCAGAAAAATAAGACATTGATTTCCATACACATATGAAATAATTTTCATATTTAACACCAAAAGTGCAGAAAGCAAGTCTGGCTGGTATACAGATGTAAATGCACATATCTTCATTACTGGAGGCGTACATGTTCTTGGGGTTTTGAAAATGGACAGACACTTGTGACTGTGAAAGCATGAAATGCATAAAAAATATAATGCCATATGAGTGATGCCCTTAAAGCTGTGTTGATTTGCACTAATAGAGGGCAAAATGAAAGTAAGGCTTCTCAGTGCTTATTAACAGAATACTGTCGAGTATTTCTTGATCCTGAGTGTTAACAGTCATCTGCTAGAAGAAGGGGGATATTATTACCATTGAGTAATCACTGCCTGGAAATTTTGATGGTACCACAGAATGGCTCCAAAATTAGTTTCCAGGATTCTGTAGTATCATTCTATATATAAAATGTAGTTGAATTCAACATAAGGTCAGTTTGTGAAACACACAGGAAAAGTTCCTGGCTCTGTTAAAAAAAAAAAAAAGAAAAAGTTTAAAATTGTATTTTATTTTAATTTTTAGTCCTAAGCACCAAATCTGCCTTTTCTTTTTCTCTACTTGCTTAGACAGGTGTTGATCATATTCAAATTACCATTTAGAAAAATGTATGTATAGTTGCCATTAACTGCAGCAGGTAGTGTACTGCCCCTGAGGATCATGTTGGAAAAAAGATGACTTCATTCCAAAAATTCAGTGATGATAAAGGAGGAAGCAAATCAAGTTGTGTCTTCCTAAGCAGCTCCTGGCTCCTTCATCCAGGGTCATTTAAAGTCACTGCCCTAAGATTAGCACCATTTTTCTGCCAGCCCCAAATTCAAACACTTTTATTAACTTTATTTTGGCAGAACCCAATGTTAACAAGAGGTAGCTGCATTCTTAATAGCTGGAAAAAAAATAATTTCTTGTTCAACTCTATTTACAGTTGTTTGTGTTTCATTCACCCCTATTTAGATGAATCTTCAATAGTTTACCAGTTCATAAAAGGCTACAGACTTTTCCCCAGCCAGATCTAGCTCTAATGAAAGAGTACAGAAGATATTTTAAAGCAGCATTACTGATGTACTCTATTGGTGGTATTACATTTGAAGTACAAGAGTTCTCATAGGTTTTAGTATGGAAAGGAAGCTGAGATGACCCATATTGCAAATTCCTGTGGTTGTCCAGACAGCAATGATGACAAAATGCCTGCTGCTACTTTTACACTGCAAACCATTTTCATCCTGTGGTTAATTTATTCCAGGTAAAAGTTTTGGAGAAATTCTGTGTGTAGAATCCACAAATAGCTAGGTTCTCTAAACGCATTTTACTAAACAATATTAAACATAATATTCAACAGAAATAAAAATGTCGTGTCTCAGCAATAATAAACATTGAAGCAAGGCAGAGGCAATACCACATCTTCCTGCACTGAGAGCCAGGAAGAAATCCTCTTGGGAAGGTGAAAATGAATTTACCATGGATGAAAGAAAAAGGATCTAGTGTGAGAGGATACCATTTTCTCAGCCTTAGGCTATACATAACACATTTTTACCAGCTGAAAAAGAGTATTGCAAAATAACCATGGTAGAGCTGCAAGTTTGATTTTACTCGATTTGAAAGGCCTCTCTCATGGAGGCAAGAGTGTAGGAAAAAATATTTTCAGTAGGAGAAGACTTCAATGAGGACCACTGAAAAGGACCAGGAAATTAAATCGTCACAAGATGCTCATCTCTGAAATAAAACATTTAGTGATATAGTCCACTACATCTCTTTCAAATTTTAGTTATTCCAGGAGTAAGAGCCACAGGAGAAGCACTGGGGCCTCTTTTGGATGGACTGCACTCATAGATTTTGTGGGTGGTCTTCTACTGTACATCTCCAACCTCTAAAAAGTCTCGTTGGCTCACTCACATACCGTTTTCTGTTTATCCTACAAACTGAATTTATGCTCTTGACTTGGGCAGACAGTGAACATTTACTCTTTACATGATGGAATTACTCAAAAACTTCATAAACAAAAAGTTTAAAACTTTATTTTCTTCCTAATTATTCAATTGCAGACACATACTCCCAGTTTTACAGTGGTTTCCCTTTGACTGCATTCAGTTCTTCATGGGCTTTTCTATAACACTGTCAAACAGCTTTCTGGTCCCTTTTCTAACATGATCTTTCAGAAGTACTCCCATTAATCTCAAGCATGCAGCTATCAGCATTCCCATAGTACTAGCTAGGATGCTCATGGTAGTTTTGAATTTGCACTAGAAAACCACAAAGTCCAGTGCTTAACATGCTAAATTCTAAACCAGCCCAGCCTCAGATGATCAGGAAAGTAATACCACTTTATGTTAACTGGTATTCACCTACAGCCCTGGTGAAAAGTTTAAGCCTGGAGGCTGAATTGAAATAATGAATTTTTGAGTATGCATAAAGCTTAGGATTCCTAATAAATTCACAATCATGACATAACACTTCAAGCAGCAATTTTCCACTTTTCTTTGTAAAATCTATGAAATGATACATAAATTGAAGCATGGCTTTCTGTGGCCATTCCTTGTACTTGGTGACTCCAGATTTTTGAAGTACATCAAAATATAGCCAGTCTTAAACTAAAGTATACATAGTCTGTTCATCTGTTCATTATAGAACCATATCCTCTGAAAAGGAGAACTAAAACCAACTGTGTGGCTAGGACACCCCTGAGTGCACTGGAGTGTTTGTAAATCTCCAGTTTCACAAACTAGCCCAGGATTTTGAATAAGCTTGATTTGTAAAAGTTCACTGACCTAATCACCCAGCGGGCCAAGGTTGTTCAGGGTCTAAGAAAACAGTGTGTTCTTTAGGTCATATTTCTTTCCTAATTTAGAGAAAGGCACTTCTTCTGTTCATTTTGCAGACCAGCAGTTTCCCAAAAGATGCTGGGTTCTTGTCTGTTTTACCACAACTCTGGTGCAATTCCAGAGGAGTCAGTTCTCCTACCCAAGGAGACAGTGTCAATGTCAAGAATCAGGATCTTCCAGCAAGCAATTTCCCAGAAAATGATTCAGACATTGAACTGAATGCTTCAGAAAATTTCAAGTAGTGTTACAAGTTATAAAACAACAGCAATGAGGTTAGTAAGGTTATCTCTATATGGCATAAGACATCTGCCAAAGGAAGCAGTGCTACAGGCCAAGCAATGTAGGTCTTTTGACATCTTCCTTACGGACCTGGCACTAGCTGAGTCCTACCCAAATTGTCAGGCTGGGATAGATGAAAACCAAGAAGAAAAAGAATACAGAGAAAAAATACTAATGACAGATGACAAAGAATGAAGAAAAGGAAAGTGATATAAGAGCTGAGAGCTCAAACCGGACTGTGAGGGCTCTGAAGGGAGAGCAGAAACCAGAGAGAGAACAAAGCAGCCCAGCAGTGACCACAGCTTACAGAGAATCTCCATGCCAAGTCAGCTGGAGTTGTTTGGCATACAGGCTGCTCCACTTTCATGCCTCCAGGACAGCGGGCTGTGCCAACCTGCAGCCAAGGTCTCCATGTGGCCCTGAGGTAATGTTGCCAATGCAGCACTGTGGGTAGACAGTTCCAAGTGTTTGAAATTACAAGAACCCATTTGAGAAGTTCATTTTAGTATGATGTCCACAAAACATGTTTGGGACAGGACACAAGAATATGGAGTGCAGGACCTGCTGGGATAGCACTGAAGTGAGGTCCTAGGGCTACTAGAACAAACCTGAGCCATCCTGTCCATACATCTTGTGAAGAAGATTTTTTGCAAAAATCTACTCCAAAGAAAAAAAAATTTGGGGTTTATCCCTGAGAAGACCAGTTGGCTCACTCCAAAAGAGAAAAGAACATGTGCATGGAGAAGGGGGAAGCTAAGATACTTGACAGTGTAGACATCCTGAAAGTAGAAAACCTCTAACAGTAAACAGCCATGTCTTTTCATTTTAAGATGAATACATTATTCAAGTCCCTAGTAATCCTTGTTTGCTGAACATTTAAATAGAGAAGTGGACTAATAATATCCTGCTGTGCTGGAAGTCCTGTGGTTTGAGCCTAAAGACTTCTATTTTGGGCGTTTGATTTTGATTTACTTCTTGAGTGTAAAAGCCGCACTGGAGAACAAAATCAAGATACACTAGTGTCTGGGCCCAAGCCTAAGCCTCATGGAGCTCAATTTTTGACAAGGTAAACAGAAATCTCAGTCTAGTAAGGCTTTCCCTAAACATAACAAACAACACTGGTGCAGAGGCAGCTCATCTGGCTCTGAGCTACCCCAGTCCAGGAAGCATTCAGAGACAGATTCGACTTGACAGAAGATTGTTCTGCTCCAGATGATTCCCTGTCTTCATGAGACCAGGGAACTGACTGTGGTCCTTCAGAACATGTGTGCACAGCCCAGTGCTGCTTGACACATGTGTCCTTGACCAGTGCTGTTTCTCCTGGCAAATAGCTCCTACACATGCGTGCAGCAGAGCAAAGTGGAAATTTCTGACAGATCCATGGAGCTATTTTGCTGAGTTGCCTTTAGTTTCTTCCAGCTCACCCACTGTTACCACTTGGGACTCCAGCATTAGACTATTTATGGTTCTCTTCAGGTTTTCAGATATAAGAGGCTATGAACTGTGGTGTCAGACATCTCTTTTGGTAAGCCAGCTATCTGCAAAGAAGATATGTTTCTTTATTCCTGGGTCCAAGCATTTTTTCAGCTACTACATTGAAAACTTTTGCTAAACTTCTTCTCATGGTTATGACCTCAGTGCTCAGCTTTGTTATGCCCTTGGCTTTCAGAAAATTTTTTGTTAGCATCTTTGTATTTTTGGCCTGTCTACTCAAATCTTCATCAATCCATAGAAGCAATAGCCTGTTCTCTATGTTTAAATTCAATTCAGAGTGAAAACCCCCCAGCCAGCTTGGATTACTGATTAGCCTTGCATATACCTTCCTTTTGGATGATGTTTCCCATCATTGCAGCTATCTAACTCCCTAAAGAGTGTACTTGTTTCTTACATTTATGCTGAATTAAGGACAGCTGTTATACCTGCTAGTTCCCAAAGGTTTTTCAACCAGAATAATATGATACAAGATTTCTGCCACTGTACATTAGGATTAATATATTTATTTTTAATTCAGTCATTGACATAACCTTAGATTTACTTCTTTCCTCTACAATCTACCAGTTTGCAATCCCCTCAGTCTGTTGCACCTCCACAGCTTTTCTTTTTACACTGCAGAATCCCTACTTCTTTGAAAAAGTAACCTCTCCTCTGATCTTATTGATTTTCCATTACCTGACAATCTTGTGTACATGCTTGCCTCTTCTCAGCCAATATCTAGTTTATCCTGTAAAAATTAAATCCCGTTATTGAAATTCTTAAGTCACACAAACTGCTGGTAACCTTTCTGACCTCTGTCAAAAACTGTTTGTTATGCGACCTTGTTATGCAGTCCCCTTAGTGAATACATATATTTATTACTTAAAAATCTGACCCATTTTTATTGATGGGCAGAAGAAAGTTTATTTTTTCATACTCTTCTTCCTCAGTTAAACCCACAAGTCTTCTCCAGTTTGTTTCTGATTCACGAAATGGCTTAATTTTTCATTTGTCTTGTGTTGAGGGAAATGTTTTCACAGCACAATAATTCTTCAAATAAAAATTATTAACATTATGTTGAAATCATGACGTCATTAGAAGCACTTAAGAGTAATCAGTGGAGGCAAAATAATGATCCCCAACAATGGCTGAAGAAGAGCTTGCAAATGGACTGGGGTATTTCCATTTCCAAACCTGTGTTTTCTTACAGGCCACCAATACATTTAGCAGTACCTGGCACCCACACTGGCAACCTTACTGAAATCCCTGCCCTACAAAGAAATTAATCAGTACTTATTATTAATATGGGAATAATCTTATTGCTGGGAAAGCCAAAAAAACAATATCAGATAGATAAATACATAAAAATCAAGATTCTTTTCTTTGGGAAGGTTTTTCACTTGCTTAGTATGCTCTGTACTAGACCCTTCAGGAGAAATCCTGACCCAGACAGTTCAGTGGAAATTTTTCCACTGCCTTCAGTGGTGCAAGATTTCATCCCTTCTGTTCACATGGCTCCAGATCACAGCCCATGTGGATTAGTCTCCCAGGGACAAAACAACCTCTTTTTACTTATGACAAGTTGTTCTCTGTTTTCTGGATGTCCCAAGAGATGAATGTGGATTCTCACTGGTATAAAAGAGACCAGTACTTGTTTGGGAGACCAGCATACAACTCCACATCTTTTCTTCTTTGCTTAAAGGACTCCTTTCTTGGGCAAATAGTTTCTCAAGATGGACAATAGGATTGGTTCTTTTTCTTTTTCCTATGAAAAGGAAGTTTTGAGAATAAAAAAAAAAAATATGTTCCTGATTATAAGACTAATATAAGCCATGTTCTGAAGACCTGGACATGTGGCCAAACACACAATACTTTGATTTTTTCTCTTGTTTTCAGTTACGTTTTACACCAATGTGAATCAACTAGGAGATATATGTTTGTGGTAGCAAACTTCCATAAAGTTTTCTATTATACCAACAGACAATCATGGTAGGTTGCAGGGAGTAATTGATTTAGAGACATATGCTGACAAGTTTGAATGAATAACTTTCTTTCTCCAGTCTCACTACATTTTGGTCTAGGAGCATGCAAAAATTAGTCACTAACAGGAACTGTATAACATCAGTCACTTCCAAAAAACTTCCCAGAGAGCTCCTGGAAATGATTAGAAAAAAAAAAGCAAAAAAAAAAAAAGCAAAAAAAAAAAAAAAAAGCCTTTAAACTGTTTACAGAGAGTACAGATTTTCTAGGGAAAAAGATTATGTCTTCAGATTCCAGGTTTTAATAAGTGTCTAATTTCTCTGCTCTACAATAGCCTCCTGTTCCCCTACTCTGTTTAATGAGCCATCATATCGTGACAGCCAAGGGGTATAAAGATCTGATATGTACATTTAATCTAATGCTTCAGTGGGAAAGGGTATTTCATTAAATATGACATTTCTTCAGATCTTGTGGAATACATTTGTTTTTCCTCAATATTTTATAGGTCATCCAATGAAAAGTAGATCATAAAATTAAGATGCCATATTCTGCCTTGTATTAGTTAGATGGAAATCTGGAGGGCTGCTTCCTTGAAAACAGTCACGATTGTCAAAGTCCAACAAAATAAATGTTTATAGAATCAGGAAAGTTCATTAGAAAGCCAATGATATCCCTACAGGAGGTGTGATCTGCTGCTGGACCATTCTAGCAGTTTATTACTATACCTACCTTAAAACTTTTGGCTAGTTTGAGTCTATTGGGTTTGATCACTGAGTCTGGGGACCAAAGCTGAGCTGTATCCATTCAGTTCCTCACACCTACTCAAAGAGCTGCTTCACTATCCTGAGGGCTGGAATAAGAGTAAAGCCATGGTGGACAAAATTAAAATATAAAAAAACCAAAATGAACAAATAAACAAAAAACATGGAACAAACATACAAACAAACAATAGCAACCAAACAATAAATAAATAATAATAAAAAAAACCAAAACCCAAACAAAACAAAAAGGAAAACAAACAAACAAATACAAAACAAGATAAAAATCAGGGTTTCTACAGACCTTGGTACTGACTATGCGGGATAATTAGTGGATGATTTCTACCCAACTACACTCTTCAGTCCAGGTCAGCTCTCACTTTGCATTCCCAGCTTTGAAGGAGGAGAGTAACAGGGGATTGCCCATTTTAGGAGGGATGCTGATGTCTATTGACAAAAGATGTTGCTAAAGACTCTTTTAACCTCAGAAAAGTCATTGTCTGGAATTGATAACTGTAGGCATTTTTCTTGGTAACTGACAGACAAGCACAAAAGAAATATCTCTCCTGACCACAAAAAAGGTAAAAGATAATCTCTAGATGAGTCTTACCACTTACATTTTAAGTGCCCCTAGACTGTGTTTACAGGGTCTCTGGTTACAAGAATGGACACTGTAAAAATAAGCACCTAGAAGGAAGGCTCTAACAGCCACCTGCACTGCTATTTTCATGGCTGCTGGTTTTGCTTCAAGAAAAATAGAGAAAACTCTTTATTCAATCTGAAACAAAGTGGGTTATATATTCTATCATAAGCAAACAAAGTGAAAGTTTGTATAAAATTACTTGAAAATCTTGAGAGCCTTTATTCTCAGTTGCACCCAAAGTATGAAATCTCTCTGGCTGTTTGAAGACTGCAGAGATGTTGACCTAGTAACATAATCTAGCAACCTATTTGTCCTACTTTCTTAGAATAAAATTTCTTCTCCAGGGTACATGGTCTGAGAAGAAACCAATCTCCTGTTTGACTTTGTAGGTAAGTTAGCATTCGTCTTGATGAAAAGTTCAGAGTTTTGTGATGAGAAGTTATCTTGGGTCCAACTAAAGCTGGCAAGGGAATCCACCTGTTAAAATGGCAGTTTTCTCCAAGCACTGCATATGCTTTCCTTATTAAAATGGGGCTAGTTAAAAGTCTCTTTTTGTTGCATTAGCTTTCTAGGAGCTAAAAGGAGAGCTAAGAACCACCCTCTACAGACACACCTTGATTTTAATGAATGATAAATCTGTCTTGTAGACAAGTAGCAAGAACAAGACTAATAAAAGATGATGACGTTCCTCTTTATTCTGCCACATTCATAAACATCTACCCAAACCTTTAAGCAGCTGGTCCATATTAAAAGCCTACAGTCTTTCCACTGACTTCAAACGACTAGAACAGAAGTGATGCTGCCCACTGCATTCAGAGCAACAGTTTCCTTATCCCCATGCCCATTAAAGTTATTTTATAGGTAACAAGCACCTATCATTTAATCTTTCAGCAACATAGTTATTATTGCTATCACTAACCTATCTAGTCTCAGCATAATTTTCACCTCTCACCTAACCCTTTGAAAGCCTTTTGTGAAAGCCCACCTCATTATCCCAGTTTACAAATGCTTGCTTCATATTTCCACTGAACAAAACTTCCACTGTTCTGTGGTCTTCCAGAGACATAACATTATAACACAATAGTGTAAAAATCTGTCTTAATACATCCATTTGAAACTTGGTGGGTTTTTCTCTTTCCTCTTGTGAAATACCACAACATTTATCAATTAGAGTAGGTTCTTGTTGCAAGTGCTATCAGTGTTGTTATCATAAAACATCTGTCCTAAATGTAAGAACATCTGTTTTCCAAACTCATTCCTGGTCCCTAGATGACTCATTTCTTTGATAGCTTTTCTTTGTAAGGGAAGTATTTTCTCTTGTATTTTTGAAATACTTTGCTTTAATTTTTTTTCCTCTTCATTTAACTTGTTAAGCTAGTGCTTCATAATATTAAGCTATGCCATTCTGTGCTTCTCTTGTTAATCTTTATGCTTTATAATACTTATGCATGTAATATAATTATTTCCCTTTCTCTTATAACAACTACAATGATTCTTAAGTGCTGCCCAAGCAGCAAGGCAAAGAATCACGAATTTCATCCTCCATGAAATGCTGACACTGAGGTTATAAAAACAGTCTAAGGACCACTGGCACCAAGAACTACTTGAGTTCATTAGAAGGCAGCCATTTAACTTCTGCAAACTCTTTTGCAATTTTTTATTTCAGTAAATATTTCTGAGCACATTAACACAGGCCTCCTAAATTACTCCCTCAATTTTGCAGTCCAGCCTTATGCAGCAGAGCAGAACCTCACTGATTTATTTAGACAAAATAAAAAGAAATCAAAGTTTCAGCAAGGTTGCAGCTGAGCTGTCAGTGAAATATGGAGCTGACTTTAGATCATCCTCATCACTTTAAGTGACAAATTATGTAAGCACTATAGTGCAATTCTTTCTTGGACACTTTCTCCATTCAACTCCCGCGCAAGCCCGTAACTGCTGCATGGTCAGAAGGCTTCCGAATAGGCATTTCCTTTTTCTTTAACTGGAGCTGGGACTTTGATCACGCCTTTTAACTCTGAAATATCCCGAGCAGCGCCTTGCGGGCAGCGCTGAAGCACCTTGGGTCAATTACCGCTCCGCAGCCATCGCGTGTCCTGGAGCACGGGAAGTTTCCTCTGTCTCCCTTCCAATTACCCCCCGAGGCAAAGCCAGCTCAGCACATGAGGTCTGATGCCTACGCGCACCATGTGCTCCTAACTGAGCTTTCAACAGCTTTATAAAGTGCCATTCAACCACCTGTCTAGTCAATTGAACAAGTGAGATGTATCAAATCAGATTCCTTCTGGATGTAAATCAGCACCACTTTAAGGATCTGTACTCAGGCTCACTAAGCAAGGACTAGGCCAGCAAGCAGGTTAAAAGACACGATGACTGCACTAATAACCTTCAAATATTCATGAGGGTTCCTGATTCATTAAGCTCTTGTTTCAACTGAGTAAACCCTGCAACTTGCCATGTATCCCTGTAATTTGCCAGGATCTTCACACAGATCAGAGAAATAGCCAGATCCCAGCTTTTTTAGTACTAGTATTCATTACTGAATTGAAGGTTAAAGGAAAATGTAAATGGCTTGTCCTTTCTGGTTTCTGAAATCTTAGCAACATGACTCACAAGTGACTTAGAGCTTCGAGGAAGTTAAGACTGGGGTAGACATTAAATTCCCTGACTCTGTGAGCTCAGTGCTTTCTACTAAAGTAGCTGAGAGTAACAAGTGACTTTCAAAACAGCATTTATACAGCCTGAATTAGTAGCAGCAGTATTAGAACTAGACAAGCTGGGCTAAATCATTAAATGAGCTTTGGGTGGGGGTTTTTTTTCACCCTGATGCCACATTTTCCCTGCGCTTCTTACTTTGGCAATTTCTAGAGGTGATTCTTAAAACACATTTTGCTCTCAGCCAATTTTCACCAGGCAGGAGGATCTGTTGTCAAACTTCCCATCTACTACTGTAGTCAGCACATTTCTTTCTTGGATTAAGGCAACTGGCCATGTTCCTCTGGGACTGTGATTTAACACTTCTTTGTAAACAACAGTAAAAAGGCTAAAAACCTCAGGAATCCACAACAGCAATGACCTATGAAAATGAATACTGAGGTAGCTTATGGCTGTCTCTTGTGCTGACATTTTTCTGAAAGGCTGACAAAAATGCTTGATCTCCGCCTCTGAGGGTATTTCTTGAGAACCTGCTACCGTAAATGCATCAGCACTGAGATTCTCTTCCAGAAAAGAAACAGCCTCCAAGGGGAAAAAAAAAATAAAAAAAAAAAAATAAAAAAAAAAAATCTCAAAGAAGACAAGAAATAAATCAAGTAATGTAGAAAGAATAAATTGGGTAGGAACCCTTGAAGTGAGGTCCAGAAACTTGATTTCAGTTTGGCAGAGCAAAGAAGGCAACACAGGGTCCATCATCAGATATAATCACTGACAGCATGGATGCTACATCAGACCCAATACCCAGATTCACTCTGTAGCCCATGGAAGGAAATGTTTTTCTGGAGAGCAGCACCTATGTTTAGATTACCGGCATCTGCTTCTCTCCAATGGCCTGACACAAGCTTAGACATGCAGTTCAGACAAATCAAAAACCTCCCTCAGCAGCTCACTATTCATAGATATGCCTTTAATTTCTCGGTACCGAGATTTCCAACACTGAAAGCACTTGTGAGCATCTCGGCTTGCCTCTTTATCCTTATTTCTACATCTACAAACTATTATTTCCTTCCCATCGTGTTTCCTAGAGCATTCTGCTGGAGAAACTGGCTGCTCATGCCCTGAGTCAGCACTAGGAAAGAGGACTGGTTCAGGAGAGAGCTGTGCATAAAACAGCCTGGGTCAGTAGTGCCACTTGGGAGCACAAGGACTACACTGTGTAGCTCACCCTGCTATTTAAGGTGGCTTAAGCATCATTTTAAAGACGCAATAACCACAAAGTGCTGGAAGCTTTGTGACATTTAAAAGAGGTAAAAACTGGCCCTTTGATGTGATCAGGGTTTGCTATTAAAGGTGAGCATCAGCTACTCCTTTCCACCTGTACATTTTGACCTGCAAGGCTGTGCCCTGCTTTCACCCCATGCACAGGCCACAGAGAGCCACGGGTACTCTTGTTGCACAGAGAGCATGTAGAGGTTGCACAGCCTCTCTGCACCTAGGCTCCCAAAATGACTGGAGAGATTTCTACCCCTTCTCCCCACCACTCCTTTGTGCAGTGAGGGATTTCCTGCCTGAGGAACTATAACCATTTTGATTTATTAATTCAAACTACAGCAAATCTTGTCCATCATTTGCAAGGTCCGGATATTGAAATAAATATTTTTAATGAATCCCTAAAGTTCCTCCAGTTTCTCCTAGCTGCACAAAAATAACTATTTGACAAACCCCTTATGGATCAGAAATAGAATAATCTGCCAGATCGTTTACTACACTAGGAAAAACAGTCAAAACAGCTGAGAACCCATCTAGTACTGTGAATATCTGCAAGTAAAAGTACTCATACAATACAGACATTGAAGAAACTTGCATATAACCAGGCTTACTGGTAAATTATTTCAAAGCCAAAAATAAGTAAAAGTTGATATGTTGAAACACCAGCCAGTCAGCTCCAGTCATCGTAGGAGCTCTTTTTGTTCATTGTCCTGGGTCCCTTTGACGGAAGATTGATATGTGTTACAGGAGGCATTGCAGTGATTTCCCTATCAAATAACATGTGTGGAGAAAAATGCCTGTAGACTGTGGTGGCAAAGGCTCAGTCTGACAAGGACCTCTAGGGTAGTAAGCATATTATCTTTGTCATCTGGCCAAGTTTTCATGGAACAGCAGTTCAATTCTCCCTGTAGTTTTTCTCTAAAGCCATGTGTGACCACCAGTTGCGAGCTGGCTTTACTGCAAATGAGATACGTATGAAAAGGGCTGTCTGCTCTATTCAGCAGTATGTTCCAATAATAGCTTAAGTTTTCAGCATCTTAGCACCTATTCCTTTTAAGCCTCAGAAAATAAAACTACAAAGGTACAGATGTACACAAATATGGTAGCACCATCATCTTTGGAAAGCTCTGAAAACAGAATTTAAATTTCTTAGCTTCTCCTTGACTCAGTGTCCAGAAGTACCAGGTACCAAAACTTTAGGAACATTCCTATGTAGAGCAAAGTTTTCAGGCACATCTCAGTTTCACAGCATAGAAACATCTCTTGAATTAGCACAGAAATAAAGTTTTTGTTGTCACATGAACACTTGTAGTCACATCCATCATTGAACCAAATATTCTTGCAGGGTATGTGCAAATACCTAATTCCCTTTCTATGCATCACATTAAACTACATAATCATAAAATCCTCATTGCTGTTTTCACCTAGCAGGATTATTTTAGATGAAACCACAGACATCCACTACCACAGAGATATTGTATGTCAGTACTATTACTATAACCTTAACATGAGCAATGCTGCCTCGTAAGTTACATCCAGTAAAATTCACTGATAGTAAGAGAGTTATAACAATAATATCAGAGTCAAAGCAAGAACTAGCACATAATCCTAATTCTCTCTTATCCCACACAAAACAGGTTCAGAGTGACAAAACATGTAGCTCCTCTGACACAGATCAGCACATAACTGGTGGGCATTCACTGGTTCCCCATGTCTCACCATCAGTGCTGTATTGTCCTGGTATACAGCATATACAGTGCCAGTATTCGTTGTTGTCACCCTTAAGGGTCTGCTAGAACAGGGAGAAGAAGCTATAAGAAGAGGTCATATGGCTTGTTTAGGCTGGTATTTCTTTCTGCATATTTCTCTCACGAATAAGTGATTCAGTCAGCAGAGGTGCTTTGCCTCTCTCACCACTTCTGCCCCTTAGACTATACTCATTAATTAGACCTGGCATTTATTAGACTACGTGCATATCAGTAAAAGCAATACACTAAGTGAACACTGCTGGCTATACAGAAATTATAATTGTGGTACATTTGGTATATCCAAACGTAAAGTACATGGACCAGATCAGGAGAGTATAAACTATATTGGCCCCTCCCTTTTCTTTCTGCTGCTTCTCAGGTTGTTTTTGTTCAGCATCTCATTCTCTTCATTACAGAAATTATCTCTGAGAGCTTCATTAAATGTTGTCCCCAAGCATCACCACGATGCAATGTTAAGAGGAGACCTAATGACTTTAATCCTCATCTTTCCTTTCTACGAAACTGAGGTGTGTCAGTCTCCTCACACTTTCTCCAGATTGCATCCAGCCCTGACTGAATCATACAGACCCAGTCCTAAATTTCTTGTTGGAGGAATTAATCCAGTGATGCCAAAGTTTTATGTTGTTTGTTACATTAAATATATTAAGAATATTTTAAAATAACAGCTGCAAAAAAAAAAAAGAAACCAAACAAAAACAAACAAACAAACAAAAAACAAAACAACCAATTCACAGGTACATCCGTGTTTAGGACATAATGAGGCTAAAGATTATTTATATTTTCAAAAATCAAAGTACACTAGAGTTGGGAAAGGAGCTATGGGTGTATTAATGTGGCTTTTCAACCCTCTTTTTTGCTGGGGAACTCTTCGTACTAACATAGCAGTGGTTCTTCAGCTGGAAAAAGAATTTGTTTCTAAGCAAGATCCCCCAGCTACAAACCTATAGTGAGAGCAATAGTTTGAATAAATCCCTAGTATAAGCTGTTTTGCTTCAATCATGGTTTCTTGAAACAATCATTTTATAGCTAAATAATTTGTCCAAAAAAAATTACTTGGGTTTTTTTTTTTAATACTGTGTAATATGCCAGCAATCAGTTCCATATGGTCTCCATATATTCTATGATTTAAGGTTTCTATAGTTTACTCTTCCGTTTTACTTCCCTGCACATAAACAAAAATACTGTAACATCCATGTTTTTCGATACCCTAAAATAATGTGTATAATTACTTCCTGCTACTAAGTAGTGTTTGACACAGATGTGAAAAGTAGATATTGAACACCTTTCTGCAGTTTATATACTGCATATTATAGTAAACGTGAAAATTTCTGTGCATATATAACCCCTTTATACTTTCAACTAAATTAAGGTATCCCATGTGTTATAATACAGTTAAAGAAAAGAAAGGAAAACCAGTTTTAGCCATGAGGTTCCATCTGCTTTCATGCCTCTGTATAACATGGGGAGGTATTTTTAAAGACACCACCCAGAGTACCTTTCAGAGAGCAATGTCAGTGGGTCTGTAACTATCTGGATGCACTGGGCAAAGCCTCAAATGGAGAAAAAGCAGACTAGAGTGGCATAATGGGGAGAGAGTTAAGAGGAGAACCTGAGGCTTTGCACTACAGTTGCTATTAGTTTATAAAAGAATGATCTCTCCCAGCAGGGAGATTGTGAAACTTTCAGAGGGATGTTCAACTCACCCCAAAATTGATCTAAGTGAGGCTTACTTCTGGAAAAGGGATCAATTATTCCCACCCAACAATCCCAGATGGGGGTTTTGCCTGCAGAATGATTTGGTGTAGACTAGATGCCTAATCTTTCAGCTGCTGCTGGTAAAGGAGATGTTAGGGATCCCATCTTCTGCCTCAATACCAAAGAACAAAGCAGAGTGTTTGGTCTGACTGAGACAGCAAGGCAATAGCAGCAGGATGACCTGTGGTGTTGTCAAGCCAGGGTGTGACTGTTGCTGCAGTGGGTTCCTCTCCGCTGTATCTCCCCACATCACAGATGTTTGGTATATTTATTTTTTTTTCAAGCTGACTCCTTCTTTCTTTAAAAAAGAGTCTTTGTAATTGCCCAGCTACAGTTTAATCCAGCTGATGTTCATCTTCTTTAGTGTTAGCATATTTGGGCAACCACCCTTCAGGGTTTATGTACTTGATCCACGCACAAACTGTGTACACTCCCAGGCTTAACAAACATTGTTGTCCAGGACATTTGCCAAGGCTGGGTCAAATGAGTCCCCTCTTCAGTCACTCTCTCTAGTGATCTTCCTAACCTTCCCTTCCTGATCTTCTCCAGCAAGCTTCTTTAATTAAGAACTTAAAATGTGTCCTATTGAGTCAGATCAACAACAGGTTACCTAGCCCAGTGGCAATAGGACATGCGGGTCCAAAGTACACTTAGTCAGATTTTCCTATTCTCAGAATTTTATGCAGTGTTTTCTGAACTTTTTTTAATTTCTTAACAACAGTTTTAGGCTGCAGATAAGAGACTTGAACATGTCTTTAAAGCAGTGCTCCATAGTACTTGTGAAAGACACTCAGCTGCACCATTTTCCAAATACAAGATTCACATAATTTTTATTGAAATCATGCTTGTGGCATGAGCGATACAGTTGAGTAAACACATTAAAATACAAAGTTAGACAGATAAACGTCCAAATGCATTAACCTGATGCTAATAATATGACTTAGAAATTTACGTCCCAGTTACACAAAACTGCAGTCCGTGAACATGCTGAGGAAGTGAAGAATTGGTGCTGAATCAATGTAAGTGGTGCTGAATCAGCCTTCGAGGAGTTCAGCACATTGCATCATCCTTTATGATCAAAGAAAGTGAGGGAAGCTAATGAGCAGCCAGCACTGCCATCATCCCACACACATAAACCACCCTGCCACACACCACAGAGCACCACAGATCTGAGAAAGATACTAATCCGTGGGAAACAAGAAGATTCAGCTCACCACAAGCAGCACTGCGATTAGTGGTAGCATCAGAAGAATCTGTCAGTGGATGAGCCCCTAGTCTATGCTTTTTCCTAAGTAGATTTCTTAAAGTACCACTTAAACAAATAAACCTCTGTTCTGGGTTAACCATATGAGTAAGGGAAAATACTTAAAATATTATGCACACCAGCTTCATTCCTGGAATTGCATTTAAATGCATCCTAACTTTTCTCACAACTTTTCTGTTCACTCGCATTCAGCCCATTGCCAGCTGGATGTTTTCTGCCATACGATCTTCCCTTCCCAGGTTCTCCATGCAGAAGCTGTTGGGAGCTGGTTAATGGAGGTTTGGGGATCATTAGAAACACAGATCTCACGTCACAACAGAGAACAGGGATAGAGATAAAATAGCAAGGTAGGACTTCGTTTTACAAAAATAATGGGACAAAAGGTCTACGTTCAAAGGACTTAGCAATAATTTTGGTTATACTGTTCCTTATCATCTTAGCTGGTTCCCAGGAAAATCTATTCATATCATCTCCATCATGTTCATTAGCATTTGTGGTCCAGTCATCAAGTGAAACTGGGAGCAGCATTTGGATGGGTTATGCTTTATATGATGCTAACAATACTAAAAGACAAATGCAAGGGGAGTGCCCATTTCCTACAGACTGGACCTGAAGCATGTGCTGAATAGCACTGGCTTCATATTAAGCTGTATCAATGATCTCGGTGAATTATTTCAATGTCACACCTGTCTCCTTGAATCCCCTCACAAGTACACAATTGGCTAAAAGCTCAGTGGTGTTTGAAAACTGGGAATTCATGTGAAAGAAAAATGAAAACTGTTTTCTGGGTATCATACTCTTGGCTCCACCCTGATCACTGTTATTCTGTATTCCAGACACCAAAAGAAAGCAAAAGCCTTTTCCCATTTGAAATAACAAAAGTAAATTTTAACCACATACAAACTCCAAGTGCAAAAATTTGAAGCCATTGCCACGTAACAAAAAAGTCATTACAAATAGACTTGCAGTTTCTACACTTTTTAAATAAAAGACATTGGAACAATAAACGTGTCGGCAGATAACAAGCACTTGGACAAATTTTGACTCCCAGATACATCAGGTGGGTGGTTACAGCTATAGTTATGGAAATAGCTGCTGCAAGCAGTACAATAGAAACCCCACCAAACCTCCAGACATGAAAACTCATGGGTAAGATGCTCCCATGAACATGACAAAGAAAAACAAGAAAAAGGAGGGAGAAAGGAAAATAAAGTCAAGAGGTGAAACAACTTGCCTAAGAGACAACAATAAAATACAGGTCTCCCTGGTCCCAACCTAAAACCTTTCTCCACTTTCCACCAGGACCTTTCTATTTACTGCTTTTTTTGCAACTCAAAAGGCCAGCCTGAGGGTGAATTTCTGAAAAAGGGCTGATTTCTGTTGTCTGTTATGAGCACCCAAAACAATACACAATTCCACCTGAAGTGGGGCACGTCCTGCTATCACTTTCTGACCTGAGAATGATCATCTTTGTTAATGAGATCTGAAACTCCTCAACTTGGAATAAGAAAATTAATAGACTTGAAGATATTTAGTTGGGATACTTGACAATTTCCTCTTGTCATAGAGAAGTAAAAAAAAGGAAATATTTCCCGTCCCACAACCAATGGATCCTTAAGTGTTCCTGGATCCTCTCTAATGTCCAGACATAGCAAACATGATTAACTGAAGTGGCAGCAACAGCAGGTCTTCCTCATCAAATCTCCCACATGCCAACGTTTTGTTAGTGTGTGAGCATGTAGTGAAGTACCAGCTGTTGATAAAAGAGTGACTGTTCTTGTGCACATGTTCCAGCTGTGACCACACAATAAAGCTAAAACATGTAAGAACTCACATTTTTGTCTATTCCCCCATATGCTTTGTGTGTAACTTCACTCATTGTCTCTCGATATGTATACATATACCTTCTACCCTATTTCTCTTCTGCACGCAGCTGAATGATTTTAAATAACACCACAAACTAGGGAAAATTACTGTTGGAAGCATTTTTATATACTTACCTATGACTACAAGAGGAAAAGATAAAAAAATGTTTTATTTCAATTGTTCTGGTCACTGAGTCTAACAACATTCTTTTTTGTTCTGACAGACAACTTAAGACCCAAGTTCGACCCTCAGCATGGACTTTGTGCAGTTCCTGAGAAATCTCTTTAAATAATCTGTCCTATTTGAGAACTTTCCTTTCTTCTGTGCCTTGAAAGTGTCAAGGAAAGGAGGAATCTGTGACTGACCCTATTGCAGTGAAACATATGGTCACTTTTGCCAGATGTTCAAAGGACATTTAGCAGACAGATACTACTGCCACCATCAGAACTGAGGAGAAGCTGGTACCCTAAACATGTTCATAGTTTCTGGCAGGCCTAGGCTCCTCCCCACCACCTGAACACCAGGCAGTACAACTCTGACTACCTCCCACTGGCCTCCTGTGGCCCATGAAGCTTCTCCACTGTGTCATCAAATTGAAAATGTTGGCTCTCCTCAGTGTGGTACACAGGGGTGCTCTCAAAGATGGACAGATATCACCAGAGAGCTCTAACAGTCAACAGCAACATTTGCTGTGTCAGTGCAGAGCACCAGGTAAAGTCAAGAATAAGCAAGGAGAGGCAAGGATGGAGTCAGAACACTCCAATTCCTTCAACACTAGAGGGTGAAACCCATCCTGGCCTTCTAGTGACATCTACACTAGTAAACGTAACCAGTATAGGGCACAGGTTTGCATGCTATCTCATGGCACCCTTACCATCAACTCCAAATAACTGTTCTGGCCACAGTGGAGGATTCATCCCAGCAGGCAGCTTTGACAGACCTCATTTCAAAGGAGGAGTTTAACCATATGTTTCTGGATCATTCTGTGATGATGGTCCCAAGTCAGAGAACATGCCTGACTACTCATGTTTAATAACATAGATGAAACCATAGGAATGCAGTGTTCTTACCCCTTGGCTCCATGATTTCACTTGTAGCCTACGTCTAAAATGGAGCTGAATTGTTAGATCACTTGCTCTACACAGAGCACAGCATAAAAACAAGCTAAGCTTACAGAACACTGATCTGCAAATCTGTTCTGGAAGTATATTTGGGATGAATAACTTGTTTACAGAAGCACCAGTCAGGTTTACTTGCTGCACTGGCATCATTTGTGCCCTGGAGAGTTCCTACATTCCCCACAACATGGCATGTACATCATACTCCATATGCACAGCACACAACATTTCACTAGCAGCAACACCCAGGACAGTCGGATGTTGCAGTCAGAAGTGCACTGAGAAGCTGACAAGGATAAGGAAGTAGATTTTGCCCATTTAAAGAGCCTATTAAATCAGTACTGAACCCGTCATCTCTCTTCTGTATCTCATATGGCTCCATGTGGCTTTCAAAGAGCAGATTTTCTTTTCTGTTTCAGAAATGAAAGCTTCAGTAATCAGCAAGCCATTATTTGAATAAGCACTTGATGAATTCCTGCAGCTGACTTTAAGGATCTGTAATTTCCTCCTTGGTGGCTTTCATAAATGATAGTGAGACTGAAATGGATAGGTACCCTTCCTTAGAGGTTATTAAAGTAAATATAGCATTAACTGGATTTGGTCCCAGTGGAAGTGTACTTTGATCTCCAGCCTAGGTAATACTTCTCTTCCTTTCTTCAGATGTATTCTATCTGCTCTCTTTAGAAGTGACAATTGCAAGGCCATCAGTTATTTGAAAGGTCTGCCATGGCAGGATTTGAAAAGCAGACTCCAATGCAAAAAACTGCACTTTCTGTGGCTGAAACTTCACAACATCCACAGTCTTTTATTACACTAAGCACCAGAGATTTTCAAGAAAAAATGAGCTAGACACACTCAGTCCAGATACTCTATCTGCTTTTTCCTGGGAAAACAAGATTCATTACTCCAAACTGAGGACCAAGAAGAATGAAGCACTGACAAGGGATCCAAGGATCTTAATTTCAAAGAGAAATAGTGTAATACTGTGTCCTCAAAAATATTGGGTATTTATTAGGATTAGTATTTATGGGGACATTAGGGTTGGGAACAGCCTTGGTGATAGTTATCATGATATGATAGAGTTTAGTATTATACAAGGGGGAAGTAGAGCAGTAAGTAGAACTACAACCCTGGACTTCTGCAGGGCTAGCTTGGAACCCTTCAGAGATCTGCTTGCAGAAATCCCATACTCTGGAGGGTAAAGGAGCCCAAGAAAGTTGGTTAACTTTTAAATACCACTTTCTCCAGGTCCAGGATAGATGTATTCCCTTGAGAAAAAAAATGGGAGGACATACTAGGAGACCCAAGTAGATGAGCAGGGAGCTTCTGAAGGAGATTTCAAGGAAAAAAAAAGAAGCATATAGTTCATGGAAAAAAGGTGGGCCACTGCTGAATGAGGCAGCAGTCTTGATAACTGAGGATGCAGAGAAGGCAGAGTTGCAGAACACCTTCTTTGCTTCAGTCTTTTCTTCTAAGACCAGCCCCTGTGAACTCCAGACCCTAATTGAAGGGGGAAAGCCTGGGGGAGGGATGACTCTCCACTGGTCAATGAAGACTGGGTTGAGGACCAGTTACATAAGTTGAATATGCATAAGTCCATGGGCCCTGATGAGATGCACCCAAGAGTGCTGAGTGAATTGACTGATGTTATTGTCCTACCACTCTCCATCATTTTTGCAAAATCATGGCAAATGGGAGAGATGCCAGAGGACTGGAGGAAAGCCAGTGTCACTCTGGTAGTCAAAAAGAGCAAGAAAGAGCTCCCTGAAGACTACAGACCAGTCAGTCTTACCCCCATCCCTGGAAAAATAATGGAGAGGCTCATTCTGGAGGTAATCTCTAGGCACATGCAAGAGAAGAGGGTTATCAGGAGTAGTCAGCATGGATTTACCAAAGGGAAGTCATGCTTGACTAATCTAATAACCTTCTATGATATTGTAACTGGATGGATAGATACAGGAAGACCAGTGGATGTGTCTATCTTGACCTGAGCAAGGCTTTTGACACAGTCTCCCATAACATCCTTGTGGAGAAGCTCAGGA